>SZWC01021074.1:26750-42554 GCA_023375785.1 Penium margaritaceum
TTGTACAAAAAACACCACAAATCCCTTGTTTGAGGTGTTTCTGATTTTTCGAGCGAGGTGTATGCGTGCATTTTGCATGGTGGGTCAAAGACAGCCCATGTAGCGGATTTGGCAAAATCCTTGGCCCATTAGGCCAAAATTGTGGTGTTTGAGGGTCTTTGACCCTTAAGCCACCCCGTCTTACCGCCCACAGTCCTAGGTGACTCTATTTGAGCCGCGTGGCTCCCTCGACCGGTCAGCATGGCACTTCCATACGACACCCCCCCCACTGGGAGTGAGAGCCGGCTCGGCATCTTTGGTAATCCCTAGGTGGGATTCGAGTCCCGAAGCTTTGATATCAATGTAACGAATTTGAAAAAATCCTTGGCTGACTGGGCCAAAAGCACGGTTGGAGACTCTGGAGCACTACGGCTTTGATCCTGTTGGCCACGCTTCCCATATTTTTGATACGTTACGCCCAAAAAAGAAACAAGAAGAAAAAGGGTTATTTCTCCATTGCGATGATGTAAGGTAGCAGGAGTGGCGATTGATTGAATTCTACATCAACATTATTTCCATGCTTGATTAGCAACGCATGTCACTGACCGAACATTGCAAGCAATATGGATACCTTGTTTATTGTTTTGAATGTGCCGGATACATTCAAAACAATTTCAGCTGTATCCGGCACATTCAAAACAATAAACAAGGTATCCATATTGCTTGCAATGTTCGGTCAGTGACATGCGTTGCTAATCAAGCATGGAAATAATGTTGATGTAGAATTCAATCAATCGCCACTCCTGCTACCTTACATCATCGCAATGGAGAAATAACCCTTTTTCTTCTTGTTTCTTTTTTGGGCGTAAGCATCATTCCTTTCACGGCGTGAATATCCTGTCTATTTTGTGGAATGGATACGCTGTTCGCACTGTCTTGTCTCGCATGCTGGTTCCGCATTCGTTCTCGAGGCGCTGCCGGCCACCGTCCATCGATGAGTGCTTCCTTCAGTTGTGACAGCACGAGGCGACCGAGGGGATCGAACAGAGCAACATCGCGCGCGTGCGATCGCTGCGATGGTTTGCCCGACGGCATGGATCCTCCGTCAGGCCTTCTGCATGATGACTCGACGCGCCACGGAGCAGCCCTCCTCTGCTGAAGCTGTTCTGACTGATGTGAATGACAGTGCAAACGTCACATTTGCTTGTGGTTTGCGATGCAATATCGTTTCCGACGGGGCGCCAGGCTTGTCAACCAAAAATGATTGTTCAACATGAGGACGACCTTTTGTCGACGAACGCCTTCTACAGACGACCCGACCTCGTATCGTCCTGCCAAGTGGATGTGCGGTGCGAGGATGCCTAGNTGAAACTATGCCAAAATCTGATTTCAATCTTTGTCTAAATTTTGATGAGAACGGTTACTACGTAACCTAAAAAAGCATGCAAACACCATATGGATGCTGCATACAAAGTAGCGTTAAAGTGGTGATGCCATTGTTGTACAAAAAACACCACAAATCCCTTGTTTGAGGTGTTTCTGATTTTTCGAGCGAGGTGTATGCGTGCATTTTGCATGGTGGGTCAAAGACAGCCCATGTAGCGGATTTGGCAAAATCCTTGGCCCATTAGGCCAAAATTGTGGTGTTTGAGGGTCTTTGACCCTTAAGCCACCCCGTCTTACCGCCCACAGTCCTAGGTGACTCTATTTGAGCCGCGTGGCTCCCTCGACTGGTCAGCATGGCACTTCCATACGACACCCCCCCCACTGGGAGTGAGAGCCGGCTCGGCATCTTTGATAATCCCTAGGTGGGATTCGAGTCCTGAAGCTCTGATATCAATGTAACGAATTTGACAAAATCCTTGGCTGACTGGGCCAAAAGCACGGTTGGAGACTCTGGAGCACTACGGCTTTGATCCTGTTGGCCACGCTTCCCATATTTTTGATACGTTACGCCCAAAAAAGAAACAAGAAGAAAAAGGGTTATTTCTCCATTGCGATGATGTAAGGTAGCAGGAGTGGCGATTGATTGAATTCTACATCAACATTATTTCCATGCTTGATTAGCAACGCATGTCACTGACCGAACATTGCAAGCAATATGGATACCTTGTTTATTGTTTTGAATGTGCCGGATACAGCAGTTAGAAATGTCAGCTGTTGGATACGAAAGCATCATTCCTTTCACGGCGTGAATATCCTGTCTATTTTGTGGAATGGATACGCTGTTCGCACTGTCTTGTCTCGCATGCTGGTTCCGCATTCGTTCTCGAGGCGCTGCCGGCCACCGTCCATCGATGAGTGCTTCCTTCAGTTGTGACAGCTCGAGGCGACCGAGGGGATCGAACAGAGCAACATCGCGCGCGTGCGATCGCTGCGATGGTTTGCCCGACGGCATGGATCCTCCGTCAGGCCTTCTGCATGATGACTCGACGCGCCACGGAGCAGCCCTCCTCTGCTGAAGCTGTTCTGACTGATGTGAATGACCGTGCAAACGTCACATTTGCTTGTGGTTTGCGATGCAATATCGTTTCCGACGGGGCGCCAGGCTTGTCAACCAAAAATGATTGTTCAACATGAGGACGACCTTTTGTCGACGAACGCCTTCTACAGACGACCCGACCTCGTATCGTCCTGCCAAGTGGATGTGCGGTGCGAGGATGCCTAGGTACCCCTTCACGGACCGCCCATCCCCACAAGCCATCAAGCTTCGTTGTCCTTTCGACAATTGCAGGAAAGAGTCATGCTTTTCAGTTGAAAACTGTTCAAGAAGATGAAGTTCGTACGAAAAAATGTTAAACATTCAGTTGCACATTGCATCTTTTAACTCAATGCGCTTCGTTGCGATCGTGTAGTGCGGCCATCACCTTCCGCAACAGGGAGTAATATTGTGAGGATCCATTCGTGTGCAACAATCTGGAGGATGAAACACGAATTTCGGTTGGAGCGGCTGGTCGAACACCAGGGACCCAGCTTGCATGAGTAGGAAAAGGATGTACTAGTTATTCTATCCTCGCAAGCATGAACATAAGCGTGATATATCCAAAAGATAAACATCAAAACAGATGTATCCTGCGGGTTTGAATTTTTTTTTTATCAATTTTGATGGCCATGCTCAATCGGCGATCGAGTGAATCGAGGGCAGTGATGTGTCAGGCCCACTATTGCAAGAATTTTCATTGATCAATTTGCCCATTTTTTGCTGGAGAACCCCCATCCACAGATTTACGGTATTCTATCTTCGTGTTGCAGAGCCCATGCAAACACAAAACCATACATCCACTTATGAGAGTTTTTAGATAAAACAAAAGGCTAATCTCTCTGTATTAAATGAGCGAAGATGTACTCTGATTTTTTTCATGGAAAAAACCTACTTTGATCCATGCAGGCCACTTTCAAAACATTCCCCAAATTACATTTAGGGTATTAAGGTTTAATCTTCATGCGAGCTCCTACTCAGCCTTGTGGTAGCAAGACCAAGTAGGTTACCTTCCAACGCAGAGGATTTTCTGGACCCCCCAACTCACACCCCTCACAAACCCTTTTGATGAAGGTATCAAACCCAACAATATTAGGGTTTGTGATTTTGTTTGGTTTTTGATGATGTTAGCATGTTTTAATAAATTGAATGAGAAGTAAAACAAACACTTTCATTTAGAAATAACCTAGTATTTTGCATGATTATTAAGCATAGAATTTGAAAACTCCAAGAAAGGTTGTGAATTTGGATACATCATGCTCAATGTGGGAAACATGGATGTAGCTACGGCCATAAAACATCACTTGAATGTAATATTACTCTCGCGTTTAAACAAAAAATAGATACTTTACAGAGTTATTAAGTTGAAAAAAATCACCTTCTTGTGAACAGTAATTCCCAACGTCTTTCTATGTTGGTGTTTTTTCAACATCGATTTTCTAACAAATTCTACCCAAAAATACCTTTTTATGTATTTGTCTTATCCTATATGTTTCATAAAAACTAGCTTTTTTATGAAAGCAATAGTTGTATGTGTTGTTTATATTGCTCATTGATGTACGTCAGCGTGCAGAAGGAAACCCGTAGACCGTGTTCCGTTATAATGCTACCCAAAGGAACCATGACATCATCTCTTGTGCAAGCCAACCCTCCTCATGACTTGGCAAATATTCCTTGCGTGTTCCTTTGAATCGGGCATCAATAACCTTATAATAGAAATTGAAATCTGTGGAATGAAGAAACCGTCATTAATTTCCACAAAGTCCCAATAAACAGGTTTGCAAACAATGTGTGACCCATGGAGTAACAATTCTACTTTCATAACTGTACCATGAGGCACTATCTTGTCACATGAAATGGGTTTCATGAGTTATATTGGTAAAAATATTGAAGGCAAACACTAAATATCTTATCTTTATATGATGGTTCCATATGAAACTCTTCATCGTGAGCTAATCCAATGAGTAATACACCTTGTTGACTGATTTGTATTGTTACATACATGACAATGTGTAGGGCACCCTTTAGGCAATGGGTAAGTTAGCATTATGCAACTAAAATATAGGATTTGTGACCTTTTTCTTTTGGTGTTATAGAACAACCCCAAGAATGTTCTATAATCATAGTCCTTTCCGGTTTCATGGAGGCGTAGCTAGTTTATACATGACATATGTGTTATGTGTAAGACACTTGGATCGTAGAATGATAGATGTGCATGTCAAATTTGCTAGTGCACCTAAGGAATCATCCAATTCCTTGGATTTGAAACCCACAAAAATTGAATTTTCCCTTCATCCCTAAAAGCATTGCATGAAGTATGAATGTTATCATGTTAAGTATATTCACTTTGTTGGTTGCTAATGTTTTCACTAGGTACATGCATTTCTAAAGGAAATTGTTGAGAAAAAAGTAGTTTTTGATGATAACCTCCTTAAGATAATCAGGTAACTTCTTTCAAGGAGTAAGGTTTCCTTTTCTCCATGAAGCACTATGCTTTGCCTATTATATTGACTCTTGTCGAAGGGAAATGGTTTGTGGAGTTGAGGTTGCTTAACATGGGAAGGAAAACTTCTAAGCCACGGTATCACGAGGGAGTATAGATATGTGAAGCTTTACTCTTTCACGCCTAGTGTAACACGGTGTTTGGATTATATTTTGTTCGTCTACAAGGGGATATGTTCGGATTTTTTTTTGACCATGAACTTCAGGTACGCATAGCACATTCACTTATGTGGGAAAGGGCGTCCATGATTCACATCTCTATATGGTGGACATCGAGGGCTCAGGGACACAACACCGAGAAAATCATCATGTGATGCATTTCATTAGGGTTTATGCTCCACGGCCACGATGAGTAAAATATCCTAGATGTTCATGTATGGGCCATTAGTTGTCATGTAGACATAAAAAAATATCTGATACTTGGAAAGAATTGAATGAGTTCCATCCTAATTGCGGTCAAGCATTAAAAACTATTGTTTTTTACACCCTTGTTCTACATTCAACAATATATTTGAGTGCATGGTCTTGGGGCTAGAACCTCCACATGAGGCTTTCCTAAGGTGTGGCATCATAGAAACGTGTTCCAAGTGAAGAAGTGTTTTTTTGCTTTTGCGGCGTGTCGTGGGGTGAGGTTTGACAAGGAAGACCATAACATTGTGATAAAACCCACGGAAAGGGCATGATATTGTAGGATGTGAACTGGGGATTTTTATAGGATTTGTTTTTTGTCAACAAAAATTTATGTTGTTTTGTTGGCCACTAAGGTTTTTTATATCTTCTCTTGATTCATCTTTTTGTTTTTATGTGGTGGTTTCTCTCCATCCCATAGTGTATTAGATAGGGTACTTGATTACCTTGGTCAGCAAAATACTGATTTGTCCCTTTCCTTTGATTGTGAACAGATTGTGGCACAGAGACACCAAAAAAAAACCCTAGACCCTATCTCCTTAGAAGGAAAAATGTCTTTGATACTAAATTAAAAGGACACCTTGAAAGGTAGAAAAAAAGGTTTATCTACAAGACCCAAACAACAAGCCACAAAGCTTCATGATTCAAGCTTGACACTTTGTACAAAAAGGGGCTTGCTCAACGCGACATTGAAGTTGGCAATTGTTTTGCATTGTCTCTACATGGAAAAAACTTCTTATTCACCTTGCGTTCAGACAAAGGTAATGTCTCGCAATGTTAGTAAAATAATAAGACGAATATGGACCATATATTATGATGTTTTATCATAGAACACCACGCTCTTTGATTCTTCATTGCGCTCAGCCATTGATTTTTTTGTGTAATCAAAACAGGCCTCAAGGGCCATAAAAGATCTGAGAATACATGTTGAAAGTAACGGCTTTTTGTGACATCCTATCTTTGTATCTTTTCATTCATCAAAGTCCAGGTTTAATTTTCTTGTTGAAGTATGGGTGACTATACTAGTCGACATTCACAAACACCTTTTTGTAGGTTTGATGTTTTTAGATTGTTAAAGTTTAAAATGTTAAGGTTCATAATGTAACAAAACTAAAATTATGTAGGTGACAGTAGAAGGGTGTGTTTGACTTCATTCATAACGCAAGTGTTACTAGGAACCTTTTTGGTGGAAGGAAACCTTGATACACATGCAAAGATCGAAGGCAAAAACTTAAGCATTTTTACATAATAAATGCGTAAACGCGTATTTGAAGGGGCATATGGGGTTATGCATTATGAAAGCTTAGCTTTGCTACAAGTTCTTGTGATGTAACCTTGGATTCTATGCTAGATAGTTTCTCTAAAATGGGTCACGTGGCGGTACCTTGCGTAAGTGAGAGAAGCGTGGCAGATACTATCTTTTGCCGCTCCACATGAAATTGAACGAGTCATAGGTACGACTTTAGTCAGGCTTAACGCATCCTAATGCGTTGTAGCACAGCCCAACGAACGGTAGCAAACTATAGCATCATCGTCTTTGAGACATAACAAGCCATGACAGCTGGCCCAAACGTTAACGTGAGAAATGAAGGCTCCATGCCACTTGGTTCAAGTAATCATTTTCTGCTATCCCCTTCCACCCTCACAATGTCCAAGGTGAGCAGTCCGCAACGCTTACGGTGTGGGATGTTGTGATCACTTGCGGAACTAATTTAGTGGGATGGGATGAAGTGATGCCAAGCGCCGTGGCACTGGTGCGAAGGTAGACTTCGGTTTGTTGCTACAACTGCTTCCAGGAGGAAGGCGACAAAATCAAGCGCAAGACCACCTACAAAAGCGGAGCGAGGGGTAACACCAGCGGGGCTAGGTGGGTCAGAAATATTGCATAAGCGAGGTAGAGGAAACAGGCAAGTGAGGAAGGGCCATGGATCATACCAGCCACGTGCCTCTCTAAAAAGCCCTGCAGAGCTCGCCGTTGTGTGGACCCTTGTTACGCAACTCGCGCCACGAGGACGACACAATGTGTTTCACAAAGTCATGGGTACCAAGCGTTGCACAGTTTCATGTACAAAAAGAATTTGGACGCAAAGCTGAATACAATTTTCCAGAGAACGGCAACTACCAATCCCTGCGAAGTCCTCAAGGGGCCTTTTGTTCGCCCGGCAGTGAGGCCCTGAATGGCAAAGCAAAGCTTTAAGTTGTGGAGGCACTGTGGTTCTTGAGGGGGCACGCATGGACCAATTAAAGTGCACCCTCTCTTTAGGGAATGCACGGAAAAACCACGCGCACAGTTGTATCTCACCTGCTCACTCCTCGTCCTTGCCTTCCTTCCATCTTCCTCAACACCAGAATCTGAGGTGGCTTGCCACGCTTTGTCTACAACACAACCGCCCTGGCGGCATGTGACTCATTTTTACGTGAAGATCACAAGCTTCCCATCCTCCTCGTTGACGGGCCGCGCTAGCCCGAGCCCCATGTGCGATCTCGATAACTACACTATCTTTGCTTTCGGGGAGCTTCTAAACAAGACCTCCCAACCCAATTCTTATGACATGTTTGTTTCTACAAAGGCAACGAGGGCTTACTACCATTCTCTCTATCCCTCGGCCTCCATTAACACTGTTAGCGGTAGAACCACCCGTGGTACATTGGTAGGAGTGTGCTATAGTGGCTGCTCTAACTTGAGGTCTACTACTAGTAGCGGTACTAGCAACAACAGTGGCGTAGGGAGCTAGAAAACAAGGCACGCGTGTGTGTATTCGTGTCCCATAGAGTGCGATAGTAGCTAAGTGCCCTTTGGCGTGGTGGGTGATGTGGTGGCGACTTATATGCTATCNACGCTCTTTGATTCTTCATTGCGCTCAGCCATTGATTTTTTTGTGTAATCAAAACAGGCCTCAAGGGCCATAAAAGATCTGAGAATACATGTTGAAAGTAACGGCTTTTTGTGACATCCTATCTTTGTATCTTTTCATTCATCAAAGTCCAGGTTTACTTTTCTTGTTGAAGTATGGGTGACTATACTAGTCGACATTCGCAAACACCTTTTTGTAGGTTTGATTTTTTTAGATTGTTAATTTTTAAAATGTTAAGGTTCATAATGTAACAAAACTAAAATTATGTAGGTGACAGTAGAAGGGTGTGTTTGACTTCATTCATAACGCAAGTGTTACTAGGAACCTTTTTGGTGGAAGGAAACCTTGATACACATGCAAAGATCGAAGGCAGAAACTTAAGCATTTTTACACAATAAATGCGTAAACGCGTATTTGAAGGGGCATATGGGGTTATGCATTATGAAAGCTTAGCTTTGTTACAAGTTCTTGTGATGTAACCTTGGATTCTATGCTAGATAGTTTCTCTAAAATGGGTCACGCGGCGGTACCTTGCGTAAGTGAGAGAAGCGTGGCAGATACTATCTTTTTCCGCTCCACATGAAATTGAACGAGTCATAGGTACGACTTTAGTCAGGCTTAACGCATCCTAATGTGTTGTAGCACAGCCCAACGAACGGTAGCAAACTATAGCATCATCGTCTTTGAGACATAACAAGCCATGACAGCTAGCCCAAACGACAACGTGAGAAATGAAGGCTCCATGCCACTTGGTTCAAGTAATCATTTTCTGCTATCCCCTTCCACCCTCACAATGTCCAAGGTGAGCAGTCTGGAATGCTTACGGTGTGGGATGTTGTGATCACTTGCGGAACTAATTTAGTGGGATGGGATGAAGTGATGCCAAGCGCCGTGGCACTGGTGCGAAGGTAGACTTCGGTTTGTTGCTACAACTGCTTCCAGGAGGAAGGCGACAAAATCAAGCGCAAGACCACCTACAAAAGCGGAGCGAGGGGTAACACCGGCGGGGCAGGGTGGGTCAGAAATATTGCATAAGCGAGGTAGAGGAAACATGCAAGTGAGGAAGGGCCATGGATCATACCAGCCACGTGCCTCTCTAAAAAGCCCTGCACAGCTCGCCGTTGTGTGGACCCTTGTTACGCAACTCGCGCCACGAGGACGACACAACGTGTTCCACAAAGTCATGGGTACGAAGCGTTGCACAGTTTCATGTACAAAAAGAATTTGGACGCAAAGCTGAATACAATTTTCCAGAGAACGGCAACTACCAATCCCTGCCAAGTCCTCAAGGGGCCTTTTGTTCGCCCGGCAGTGAGGCCCTGAATGGCAAATCAAAGCTTTAAGTTGTGGAGGCACTGTGGTTCTTGAGGGGGCACGCATGGCCCAATTAAAGTGCACCCTCTCTTTAGGGAATGCACGGAAAAACCACGCGCATAGTTGTATCTCACCTGCTCACTCCTCGTCCTTGCCTTCCTTCCATCTTCCTCAACACCAGAATCTGAGGTGGCTTGCCACGCTTTGTCTACAACACAACCGCCCTGGCGGCATGTGACTCATTTTTACGTGAAGATCACAAGCTTCCCATCCTCCTCGTTGACGGGCCGCGCTAGCCCGAGCCCCATGTGCGATCTCGATAACTACACTATCTTCGCTTTCGGGGAGCTTCTAAACAAGACCTCCCAACCCAATTCTTATGACATGTTTGTGTCTACAAAGGCAACGAGGGCTTACTACCATTCTCTCTATCCCTCGGCCTCCATTTACACTGTTAGCGGTAGAACCACCCGTGGTACATTGGTAGGAGTGTGCTATAGTGGCTGCTCTAACTTGAGGTCTACTACTAGTAGCGGTACTAGCAACAACAGTGGCGTAGGGAGCTAGAAAACAAGGCACGCGTGTGTGTATTCGTGTCCCATAGAGTGCGATAGTAGCTAAGTGCCCTTTGGCGTGGTGGGTGATGTGGTGGCGACTTATATGCTATCAAGCGCCTCAATTATGTAGTCTTGCAAAGAGCGCATCGCGCCGTTGGTGTTCTTCTTGTCCGTTTCTGGTAGGTTGGGTTATCTGCATGTGGTAGAATGATCTTCCAATGTCATTGTGTTTCTTTACAAGGCATTGTTCTTTGACTGAGACTGCTTTGTTTTCCAATAGCAATAATAATAGTATCAGCAACAGTAGCAAAAGTAGTAGCAGCAACATCATTAGTATTAGAAACAAGAACAAAAGGTCCAGAAGTTTTAGCAACACCAGCACCAACAACAGTAGTAGTAGCAGTAGCATCATTAATGATAAAAAAGAAGTAATAGTAATAGAAAAAAAGCAACAACAATAATAGCAACAGTAGCAACATAAGTAGGAGTAATAGCAATAGCAAAAATGGTAGCAAGAGTATTAGTAGAAATGAGAAGAGCAACATCGGAAACAAGAACAACAACATTTGATGTTGGAATAGTAGTAGTAGTAGCAGTAACAATAGTAGTTGTAGGAGTAGTAGAAGCCGCAACACTCGTGGCTGTAACAGCGAGGACATTGAGTCGGGGGCAGTAACAGCAGGATCAGCAGGAATTGCACTAGGATCTAGCCTTACGATTCTAATATATTCTTCTCTAATACACCTAGTCATTAAATTACTGACAGTTGTCACCGCCACTCTACAACAAGGCTTGCAAATGTAGGGACCCTCAAGAAAGGCTTTCTATGGCTTCACGGGAAGCTACCATCATTGCCATCCACACCAGAGCATTGGGCATATAGCATGTTCAGAATGAGTGGGTGAGTGTGTGCATGCGGATTCGCACTTGAGACTTCGTTCAAGCGTGCATGCACACATGCGTGCGTGTACTCACATGCACGCTCATGCCAATTCACTAGTAGGTGTGTGCTTGTGCTTGTGTGCTTGGTTTATTTGGACTATTTCCTCCATTTCCATCAAATCCCTCCCCCCTGTGCCTTGAGGACTCTAACAATGAAGCCATGCACAAGTGGTGTAAGGATGTGCCCCTTGTGTTCTTGCCTCATGGTGTGTCATGTGTTTACCATGATGTACTTTTTGTCCAGTGATATGTCGTATGTGCATGGTTACTAGTTGTTTGTTCGTGATTGTAACTCATTTTTGTGTGGCTTTTTCCAAAGACGAATATGTGCAAGGTATACTCCACTTATTGGGGAATCTATTCAACTTTCACCAATATCACGAGCGGCAGAAGGAGAAGTTTTCCCTGCCGCCTTTGTTGCCACTGTTGCTGCCTCTCCTAGTGCCACGGACACCCTCGGCCCACTTTTCCTCCCCTCCATGGTATCTGGCCCCACCTCTAAATGTGTAGAGAGTTGCACAGACACAATGGCCAACATTATACCTAAGTGCGTGTTCCTTGTGCCGTGCGTTTTGTTGTCTTTATCTATTGCACTAGCCTACTACTACAAAATGCACCCTGCTGCTTTGCATGACTTCATGTTCATGAGTAGGTGAATATTGCTATGGAATCTAACAACCATGCAATTGCACTCTTACATAGAAATAATCCCCCACTCTTGTGGGCTCTTTCTTCCTCTCCTGGGCTCTCTCCCTCCCTCCCTCCCTCTCTCTCTCTCCCATTGTGTCCTTACTCCCCTTCCTCTCCCTTCTCTCCCCCTCCCCCCTCGTTGTTGTCTTCCCCACCTTTATGCATATCTCTTGGCACATGGAAGGACATCGTCATGCCCTATAGTGTTTTCATGCTCCGTTAACCCTCCCCTTCCTCTTAACGCCACTCACAGACCATGAGCCATCAACCCCCACTGTCCAACTGAACCAAAAAAGATACATGCTCTGTGTCCATCCAATCACTCCTACATCAGCAACCATACAAAACATTGTTGCATATTGGACCATGCTAAAACAAAATGTGGCCGTGCCAATCTCTGCAAGAATTCAAGTTTGTTCAATACAGCAATTTCATCACTCCAGCTCATAGTACATAGAATCTGCCGTTAACACGATGTCTCTCTGTTTTTATGTATACCGCATTTCTTTCTCTACTACATCAATGCAGCAAAAGGGGTGGAGGCCATCTCAACTATCTACAATCTCTTTCTAAACCTAATTGAACAAGTTATTGTCCATAGGTTTGCTTCTTTTTGACAATACTATCACGTGATGAAAGGGATGTGAAAAAAATGCTACATGCACTTCTTGAAGTATCCATATGCTATAAACAAGGGAAATGGTCCCTTCTTGCAGGAGTTTAGGGTGGTTAAAAAGAGAGAACAAGAATGAGGAGAGTGCAATTTTAGAGTGACGAATGTAGTATGCTTGGAGAAAGTGAACATAATACATTCATGCCTTTCAAGTATAGTTTTTATGGCTGGTATTGTATAGCAAGTATTTCGATATAAATGAATGCTGTCAAACATTATGTTTTTGACGTCCAAGAGATATAAGGACCATATACACTATTCTAATACACTTTAAATGTTGGTGGGGGTACGCAATAGGGGATCCGTATGTCCCCTTAAAGGGTAGAGTGTCTTAGCAAAGTGTAGCTATGAGGTGCATTTATTTTTTCTCATGAATAAGAAAAACATGAATGTATGAACACATGTCAAGCAATGATGTATGGATACCAACGATTGACCATCAATTATCTCGATAATGAAGTGTGGTTACAAAAAATGGACGATCAATTACGTTGAAAATCATCAACAGATAGTTTAAGCTAAACATTGAGGAAATACATTGAAAAAATGAAAACCACAACATCGAGACTCCCCCCCACACCTTCATGTGTATTGAGATAGTATAGTTGGTGGGTGTATTGTATAGAAACTTGCTTTATGCACAAGTGTTTGTTTTACATGGTTGTGATTTACACAAGACCACTACACTTTTGCTTTGTGAGGGGGGGCGATGTAGCATGGGATCTGGATGTCCTCTCTTAAAGGTCACCGTGTTTGCAAATTAAGGCTAGGAGTAATAAAATGTTCATGTGATTAGAAGAAAAACACACTTATGTATCTTCCCTCCAAGAGCAGCAATTTATGAGAATTTACTATTGATGATTAAGGATCTTCATCATGTAAGAATAGGCTATAATTGAGGATTGATGATCAATAGTTGAGAAAACATGTTCAACAATTGTTTATTGATAAGATACGTTGAAATTTGAGGACATCAAAACAAAGAACAAATACTAAGATTTTTGGATTCCCCCTCAGTAGTTGATTGTGTTTGGGTAGTGTAGGTTGTGGTTACATTTTTATGAAACATGTTTTTGAACATTATTGTATCATACATAGTAGTGTATTTGTACATTCTTGTGTGATAAATAGACCATAGACACTCTCTTTGAACACTTTCAGTTATGGGAGAAGGGGAAGCATATGATTTGGATGCCCATTACATGCTACAGTCTACTAGGAAGACGTACCTAGGGTTTATGCTATGTAAGTTCAGGAAAAAACAGCAATACACTAATTCATCGAGTGTTCATTTTCGAGTATACATCTTTACCATCAATGTGTAAAAATTGATGATCGATGAGGCAAGTTGACATTTTGTGAGTTGCATGAGTTGAGGGTTATGACTATACCTTTTCAAAAAAATGGCATCCTACTGTGCCCTACCATGGTAGTGCCTAGCAAGAGCCCAAGCAAGCAAATCAATGAAGCCCACAACCCTCACTAGCATCGGGTTGTGGGTTTCATCGAGAGTTGCATGTTTGCGAGTTGTGTGAGTGCGAGTTACAATATCCCTCCTACAAAAGAAGGGAACATGCTTAACATCTCTACATCAGGCTTATGATAGCCAGAGGAAGCACAAAAACAAAAGAGAAGACCACGGAAAAAATGTGGTGGATTTTTTTTACGGAGTTCTGTTTTTAGATTCAGGCTTTGCAACCCCTTTCAATGAAAAAACCTTTAAGGCATGTACATATGTCCGTCTTCATTTATGAATTTTACACTTGGTAAAACTTACAAATATGTTATGCTTTTCTTGCACCATGTTTTTCATTATTTGTCTTAATTTGTTCATTTCCATACTTATTCTTTTGCAAGAAATAGATAGTATGAAAGGTGGAATGTGTTCTAAAGTAATACTTTTTATAGTTACAACCGTCATCAACAAGTAAGGTCAATGTGCACCACCCCCTTTGCCCCCTGTTTTCCCACCCCTCCCCTTATGTGTCACTCTCTTGTATTCTCGTCCTCCATTTCATTTTGCTTGGAATTTCATTCTGCATACAAGTGTGTACAAGGTTACATGAATGGTATCATGGACCTGTTGCACAAATAAAATCCTCTTTAGACATAGATTTTTCCATTTGATGTTATGGCCTATTAAATTAGGCAAGTGCTGACACTTGTAAACCATTCCTTGTCAATGAGACGTCAAGCATGCTCTAAGAGATAATTTAATGGATTATTTTAATTGCATATGTTGTTTTCTTAGTTATTCTTTTTTTTGAAAGGACAAGTGCAACATAAAATTTTTCTTTCTCTTGCTCATTTTCACGTGTTTGGGGATTTTATCCTTAATTTTGTTGGAGGCATTCCCTCATGATTGTAGCCTTCCATTTTTCACTTCACTTTCTTAGTGTTGATTGTGTGGAGTTACGAGCTTCTCATATTGTAGCCCTTGTTTGATGCTTTGTAGGCCTTATTCTTTACTATGATACAATTTAATTCTTTCGTAGGTTTAGGTACTATTTGCAAGCTTTGAGTGCATTACAGAAGAATTCCCATAGCACTTTTGGCGCCAAACCCCTGGTGCATTGGCATGTCACAAGGATGGGCAAAGGAGGTGGAACTTGCTGCGAAAGCATGACGACACCGTGGCAGGTGGTATCTGCAGAAGGTGTGACCGAAGTGCATATGAGGTGGAGAGAACGGCTTCACCAGATCTGGAACGAGTGCACATGGAAGAGAGTACATACACGATTGTGGTAGGCAGGTGGGGCGATGCTTAGCTTCACACTACGGCCCTCATCCCTACTAGCCCCCCTTCAAAAGAGTTGAGGGGTCTCACTTCGGTTGTATGCCGCCAGCCAGCTAGTTTGTGGATCACTCATAGAGCTACAAAATGCTATAGCGCCAGCTATTAAATGTAGACATGTTTTCTGATATAGCGCGTGTGCACGCCAGATAAGTTGGGTGCCACCCTGATTACACAAAAACATCTCTCGTCAACATAAATCTCTCATACCTGGCAAACAAGGAAAACATAATTCTAGCAGGGTTTTGAAAAGGGCACGCAAAAAAGTTTGATTTCTAGGAGGGCACACAAAAATGTCAAGTTTGTGGTGGGGCACACAAAAATGTCTATTTTTATAAGGGGCACGCAAAATGTCAATTTTTTTGTGGGGCATGGAAAAATGTCATGTTTTTGGAGGGGCACAAAAAATGAAAAAAAACAACCTTGTCAGTCATTGAAGGGGCTTACTAGAATTTCAAGGTTGTTGTCATTGCGCCACAACAACATTATTTTTATCTATGTACATTTTCTAGTATTTGTCATTTTTCTTATATTCTAACTTGAAAAAATAGACAACCGATCCTTTCTTTATGGTAGATTTTAGCACGTAAATATTCTCACAGGTTGAAATA
>SZWC01021075.1:4716-18681 GCA_023375785.1 Penium margaritaceum
TGTCTAAAGTATAGGGGATGGTGTCCAGATCCGGCATCTCGCTCTATGGCGGATCAGGTTGGTGGGGGGGCCCGGAGGTAGGCTCGCGGGCGTGGGACGGCAAGGACACAGACGTGGAGACTCCGGATTGCTGGTATGAAGTTCCTAGTGATGTTTTGTTGTACTGAAGCTTGTCCAGAAGTAATCAAAGTGACACATCTATGACTTTCACATTTGACAGTGGGCATGTTTGAAAGAAGTGCAGTTATTGAGGTAAGCACATATCATTAATGGTACTGATTATCATTCAGATCTTGGATTTCAGCATTGAGGTTCTCTGCACCAACAAAGGTGTTGTGTAAACCACCCATACCTTCACCCGCAGCCTCCTCTGGTGACACCACGTGGCTAGCAACTACCTCCTCTTCCTCAGAACTGTAGGTAGCGGCAGCCGCTAAGTAAGCACACATGCAAGCAAGCGAGTGCGCAATGAGGTGACACCATGGATCGGGGCGAGCTCACTTTAACACACTAGGGGATAAGCGAAAGACAAGTGTGTAAGCAACAAGTGAGCGAGGTGGTAAGTACCAGTTGACCCGGCCACCCACGCAAGGCATTCGACGTGGGGCCCGGACGCCACCCAGGGATCGAACCTGACCCTGGAGCGAGCGAGCTCCAGGCGATTTCTCACATGCCGGTACAACCGGACGTGTGGTCCCGAGGGATCAGCAACCTGGTTCACCACTCTAGGAGCATGCAAGTGTGTGACAATTCAACCAAACCACAGGCATGCAATCCTACAAAATGTATTCTCCATTTTGGCTTGCCCGGTCATCACTAAACTAAGGCTTGTGACGAGGTTGGTGCTGTGTCCACCAATTGGCAGCTTGATGGCGGCACCACCACTATGTGCCTCATGATGTGTCATAGTTTTGCACCAGAGAGCCTCAGTCCAGCTTAATCACCTGTAGTGATGATGTGGGTGTGTGAGTGGAGACAAGAGGGCACTTGCCTGTGTCATAACCATAACCAACACTCCCCCATGACCCACAGACAAACAGTCTACACACACAGAGAAAGAGCACGTTACAAGACACACGTCAACGAGGGGCATCACGTGAGCGCAGCAGACCAACAGCATGCACAGCCGCTTTGACCATGCCACTGCTGAGAGCTTTGGTAAGGAAGTCTGCACGCTGCAGACGAGTGTCGACCCAGACCACCTGAACTTCTCCAGCAACAATGCGCTCACGCACAAAATGATGCTCAATGTTGATGTGCTTTGTGCGAGAATGATGCATGCCATCGTGTTCGGCGATTGCCTTCGCACTTTGGTTGTCACAGCGCAGAATGATGCAGCGAATGGGAACACGCAGTTATTGCAACAGACGGGATAGCCACACACTCTCACACGCACCTGCACCGAGTGCCACGTACTCAGCCTCACTGGAGCTTCGAGCAACACAGCTCTGTTTGCCACTTTTCCAAGAAACAGCAGTCCCGCAGACGAGAAAGATGTAGCCAGTGCGACTGCGGGCATCCGTGTCATGTGCCCAGTCACTGTCTGTGTATCCGTCTACCAACACAAAGGGCTGTGTACGATAGCACAATCCCAAACGTGCGGTGGACAGTGCGTAGCGGACCACACTCAGTGCTGCCTCGAGATGTTTCTGGCGAGGCTGCTGGGAGAACTGGACAAGAAAGTTGACCGAGAAGGCCACGTCCGCCTGAGTGGTGGTAGCGATGTACATGAGGGAGCCGACCACACTGAGATAGTCGGTGACATCAACAATCTACACCAGCTGGGCTGAGTCGAGTGACTTCAGCAGACGCTAACCTGCTGGAGTCATTGGTGTGGATGCGATGGGAACATCAGCAAGTAGGGGAGCAAAGCGCTCCCCCAGTGTGCGGATGTACGCAGCCTGGTACACGTGCATAGTGCGACGCTGGCGGTCTCGCTCAAGCTCCATGCCCAGGAACACCCGCGTAGGACCCAGGTCCTTCATTTTGTATGCAGACTACATCAAGTTCTTCACTGACTGGACAACCGCGGGACTGGGTGAGGCAATGAGCAGATCATCGACGAAGACAAGGATGGCCACAAATGGCTCTGAGGGGGCACTCAAGAAGAGTGCGGGGTCGACCGTGCTGCGACGGTAACCTCCACGCTCAAGGGTGGAGGAGATCTCCATGTTCCAACAACGTGGTGACTGCTTGAGCCCGTAGAGGGCCTTACGCAGTCGCCAGACCTTGTTTGTGCCGTCGGTGAGCCCTGGAGGCTGGATCATGTGGATCTCCTCGTCAAGCTTCCCATTTAGGAAAGTGTTGTTGACGTCCATCTGCTCCAGTTCCCAGTCATGCTAGGCAACGAGACTCAACAGTGCTCGAGCGGTGGTGTACCTCCCGACCGGTGCAAAGGTCTCATCAAAGTCAATTCCAGGGATCTGAGAAAAGCCCTTAGACGTGAGACGAGCCTTGTACCGGTTGACCCTCCCATCGGGCTTCGGCTTGTGCCGAAGCACCCATCGGGTAGAGACTGCATTGCGGCCTGCAGGGAGGTCCACGAGCTCAAAGACCCCATGCTCCTTGAGAGCCGTGAGCTTCTCCTCCATGGCCTTCTCCCAGAGGTCAGTGTCAGCTGCCTCGCGAGCTTGCCGGATAGTGGTAGGCTCAGGAGGGAGAGTGGAGAGGCCAGAGGCCGCGAAGCATGCGACAACATACCCGGCGACGGAGGACTCAAGAGCACTATGGAAGCATAGCTAACTGTTGAGTTGGGATGCACGACACTCACAGATAGGCCAAGGGCATCAAGGCCGGTGGGTCGCATCGAGGGGCCAGCTGTGGAGGATGAGACGCTGGAGCGCGTGACCCGCTGAGTGGACTGAGAGACAGGCTCAGCAGGCGTCCCAGAGGAGCGAGAGCGCCCACGGGAGGACTGTGAGGGCTGAGATGAGTGAGAAGAGGGGAGAGCACACAGTCTCCCCCCACGAGTGTAGGGCTCAGGCCCAGGAGGCGCAGTCTGGGGTGCTTCACTGTCAATGGCGTCAACTGCCGGCGGGGACACAAACTCAGGGGACGAGGCGGGAGTGGAATGGACGAGGGACTATGTGTGAGTGGGTGCCGAGGACTCGGGACCGCCAAAGGACAGTTGGGACGACACAGAATCCGCAAACTCAGAAGGGGAGGATGAGGGCTCCGAGGAGGAGTCTTCGTCTTCATTGTCCGCGGTGGGAACAACAGGGGATGCCGTATGAGAGGGAGAGGAGGACGCACGGAGATCGGAGGCTGGAACAGACACACCCCCACCAAGCTGACGGAGCAAGGAGAGAGAGGAAGGAGGAGGGACATGGGATAAGTCACGAGGAAAGACAACCTCAAAGAACAGGGGATCACGGGATTCAACAACTCGAGAGCGTTCTGAGTCCCAGAAGCGCCATGCTTTGGACATGGTTGAGACACCAAGAAAAGTGCAAAGATGAGCGCGAGGCCTCAGTTTGCCGTCGCGGACATCTTCGGGCAGCCAAACGGCAGCGACACAACCCCAAACACGAGCGAGACGGAGGTCATCACGACGGCCGTACCAGCGCTCAAAGGGGGTGACGTGATGAGGGAGGGGACCGTGAGGAGCACGGTTCCACACCCAGGTCATTTAGGACATGGCCTCGAAAGAAAAGACGTGGGAGAGGGAGGACTCACTGAAAAGAGTGCGGACACCGTCAGCAAAGGTGCGGTTCCAGCGTTTAGATACGCCGTTTTGCTGGGGTGTGTATGGAGCCGAAGGTTCCATACGCACCCACGAGACGTCAAGAAGCTTTCAGTAGGACCCATGAATTCCCCACCGCGGTCACAACGAAAGACTTCAGACGACGACCACAGGCCAGTTCGGCCTGAAGCAACCAGGACTCAAGCGTGGGGCAGACATCACTCTTTTGCCGAAGGGCAAGGACCTAGTGCATGCGAGAGAATTCATCAGTGAGAAAGAGTACATAGCGGCCAACCCCCCCGAGGGCATCATGGGCAAGGGGTCCCATGACGTCCACATGCAAGAGGTCAAGAGGGTGAGACGTGCGAGACTTAGAGGTGGAAAAAGGGGAACGGTGCATTTTGCCGTGGGCACAGTCAAGACAGTCAGTGGGACGAGGGGCAGAGAATGTGTCGGCGTCAAGGCCATGAGCAGGCTTGTCCCAAAGAAAGCTGTCAACTACAGCAGTGTGAATGTGACAGAGACGGCGATGAAGCAACTGTGCGTGTGGCGGAATGAGAGAGCGTGCCACATGAACAAGGGCAGTCGTGGCGGGGTGGCGTGCAAACGATGGCACATGATACAAGCGATCACAGCGAGTGCCATGCAGCAGGACACGGCTGATGGCACGATGCAACACAGAGGCAATGCCGCGACTAGAGGAGAAGTCCATGCCCTGATCGTGGAGAGTCGTAACAGACAGCAGACTGAGCTCAAGAGTGGGCACGTACAAAACATCGGGCAGAAAGAGCTCTCCCCCCAGGGCCAACAAAGCGGACAACACCAACGCCTTGGACAGGTAGGAGCTGACCACTTCCGGTGCGGACAAAGCGGACAGAGCGAACGGGACCCAGAGAAACGAACGAGGAACGACAAGAGGTCATGTGGTGGGTGGCCCCTGAATCAAGGACCCAGAAGCCACCCGTCACACGGATAGATGCAAGGTCACGACTCACAGCGGCGATGGCAGAGCGAGGAAGAAGGCGCTTACTACATGCAGCAAGACAACGAAGCAAACTGTGAGACTGTCACTGCTCAATCCACGGGACATCGATTGGGGAGTAACCCTGAACATGACCAGGTGACGGACCACGGAGAGAGGAATCACCATCACACGCAACCGCCCCCACAGATGAACGCACACTCTCACCTTCCTGATCACGGAGGGGGCGCTGGTGAACGGCATGAGAGAGGACGGAGTCCAGCTGACGGGAGTCCTCCGACGGGCCAGTGATGACAACGCCAGAGGAGGGGCGCTGGGATGGGTAGGTGGACGACACCCATGGTGGAGGAGAGTAGAACCCAGACGGGGGCCCGAAGTAGACTGGGCCGCCAAACACAAGAGGCCACCCCCAGGGAGTGGGTTGAGTCGGTGGAGTCAGGGCAGTGCTTTAGGCAGTAGCTGTCGAGAAGGAGGGCGAAGTGGGTCCGGTGGTCACAGTGGAGGTGGAGGAGAGAGCGGAACCTCCACCCGACCCTGTGGTGCGAGCCCAATGTGCGTGCATGGTTGAGGCAAGGCGGGCATCGTCAGGAGGCGCGGGGCACTTGGGTGCCGCATGACCGGTGGCACCGCAGTTCCAGCACGTGACAGTGCTGAAGGAGGGAGATGAAGATGCAACACCATCAGAGCCACGACCCTTGCTACCCCCGCCTTGACCACCACCACCTGAGGCACCCCCCGGCCCCTGCCCTTGCCACCTCCTCCACCCCGTCCACCCCCTTGTGAAGCAAGAGACATGGCTGTTGTGGTGGAAGTGGCGGACGATGACGCAGAAGCAGAGGAGGAGGAAGAAGGGATAGCGATGGTAGCTGCTGCAACGGCGGCGTAGTGAATGCGTTTGTTCTATAGCGAGCTCCACCAGTTTGTCAGACGCTGGGATTTGAACTCCCACAAGGCACCAATGCCGGGGGGTGCGTCAGCTGGGATGGGGATGGCAGCCAAACGTTCAAGCTCAGTTGCCTTCACCTCCTTGAATATGTCACTATGTTTGGGGATGAGGCCGTTGACGATAGAGAGAATTGCAGGAAGCTTTCCAGGGGCGGCCTTACCAAGGTCGTGCAGCAGTCGTAGACTGCGCGCCCAGTATGCGTCAGCAGTCTCGTCGGCACGCATGGAGAGCGTGTTGAACTGGATAGTGAACGCTCTGAGCAGCATGGCCTGTCACTGTCATGCGTTGCTTGATCAGTGCGTATGCACCAACTGGGTTAGCAAGGGTGTGACGCGCAGTGTCCGCATTGTAGCACCCGATCTCGTCTATGAGGTCATCGGGCCCGCCACGAATGAGGACACGGACATCATGGGCAGACTAAGACTCAACAGGCACAAAAGGCGGGTTAGTAGAGGGGTTGGGCTCATGGTAATACTCCCAGAGCTGCTCCCCCTGCACCCAGGCACTGAATCGAACCTCCCAAGAATGGAAGGTAAGGTTAGAGGTAAAATGAGGTGTGTTTGAGTCGAAGTCAGGATTGCGCTGCACTGGTGGGGCAAGTGCTTTGGCTGCGATTGTACCAGCGGCAACGACAACTGCAAGAGGATCGGAAGAGGATGAGCCACTGGTGGCGGATGCGGAAGCGGGTGAAGTGGAGAATGCTGCAGCAGTGCCAACAGACGGTGTGCTGCGCAAGGTGGGTTGGAGGCGGTTAAGGACCAAATCAGCAATGTGATCTGCAAAGTTTTCTTGGTCAGCCTACTCAGCACGCAGCTTTTCCTCAGCAACGCGCTATGTAGTGAGCGCAGCCTGGAGAGCAGTGCGCTCACGCTGCAACTCAACCTGCAAGGCTGCGTATTGGTTGCCGTCAACTGGCATGTTGCCAGCGACGCGACTCTGCCGAGGAAAGAAAACTTCGGCAGAGCCCCAGCCCCAGTGGGCGTGGGAAATGTGTGATAGGTGTGTTGGTAGTCCGCTCCAAGGCAACAACCTAGTCGCACAAACACACCAGCGCATAGATGGCAGGAGGAGAAGAAGAGACCAAGCTCACCAAGCACAGCGGCGCAGTGGGAACAACGATGAGAGAGCTGTTGTAGCCGAGGAGGCTACAACTGCAACAGCAACTGATGCGGAGACGATGAGGCAGGCTACTCCTGTCAACGCTCAGCTGACAGGGTGGAGATGACTGTAGCAGTCGAGACCAACAATTGAATGTGCCTAGTCACTGAAGATGAAGAGGAGGGCAAGGATGATGCCTGCGATGTGGAGGTGTTGATGGAGTCAACAGCGTTGGAGAGCGCTGTGGCCGCTACCGCTGCTGCCGCCGATGCAACTACATCTGCTGTAGCACCAATCTGGGTCACTACGTTGACAGCAGCAGCTGCCAAGGGTCCCTTATCAACAGCAGCTATGGTGTAGGTCTCAACAGCTCTGCCAGCGGCAGTGCTAGCTAGTGCACGTGTGGCACGTGAAGTGGCTGCAAAAGCAGACACAACAACAGCACTCGACACGTAAGCAACATGCAGTGCAGTCAGAGTATCAGGACATGGTGAAGACGCTGACTATGCAGGTGAAGTGGCTGGAGAAGCAACACTACAAGGAGTAGGCGCCCCTGATGTTGCTGCCACGGAGACCGGCGCTGCGCCACGAGGTACAGCACGTCAACGTTGGTGGCGTGTCCTATGGGTAACGGGTGGGCTTACCGGTGAGTGAAGAGTCATGTGGTCACGCGGTGGCGCCGTTGTTGGTTCGTTTTGCGCCGTCGTAGAGTCGACAGCGGCAGACTGACAGTGGGCTGCGTAGTCCTGAGCATCTGCCTACTTCTAGTAGTCGGCGGGGTCAAACTCCTCGCTGGGGTGGTATCCCGGGCTGTTGCGACGCACCCTCGACCACACCTCCCTCTCTGCCCGCTCCTCATAGTAAGCGAGCTCTTCGTCAATGCAGGCACGCTCATGTGAGGCTGTGGGAGACGTGGGAGTTGGCTCGGCTTCAGGAGGAGACGCCAGTGCGCCGAGAACTTGGCTACCTTGAGGGTACCCTGAGGTGCTGAAGAGTGTAGGGGGATGAGCTTTGGTTGCTGTGGTTGACGTGGCTGCAGTAGATGTGTCGGCCGCAACACGGTCGGCGGAGCAGATGGGAACGGCAGTGGAGATGTGTCAGTCCCACGCACAAGAGCTATGCACCACGTTAAACACGGGTGCGGAGTGCGCTGTTGCAAGGAGTGCACGGGCGGCCGGTGGGAGACAGGTCCGACGGTAGGTGCAGGAGCCGAAACTCGGCAGGGTGCGTGAGGGTGGTAGCGGAGCTGTGCCGGTCCACGCACGAGAGCAGCACCCCCCCGTGAGCCACGGGAGCGAAGTATGCTGATGTGGAGAATGTGCATGTGCGGCTGCTGGTACGAGGAGTGCACGAGCAGCCGGTGGAAGACAGATGCGGCGGTCGGTGCCACCACGTGGCGGCACCTGTGTGCGTGCTGGAGAAAAAACTCGGTGGGGTGCATGGGTACGGCAGCGAAGCTGCACCAGTTCACGCACGAGAGCAGCGCCACTCGTGAGCCACGGGAGCTAAGTATGCTGCTGTTGGTGAAGTTATGTGGCAGCACCAACGTACGTGTGGAGGCCGAAGCTCGGCGGGGTGCGAGGAGTCGGCAGCAAGAATGTGCCGGTCCTTTGTCGAGAGGAACGCACCACACACCACATGGGTGCAATGTCTGCGGCTACGGGGTGTAGTGGCTGATGCTGTGGGCCCTACGCATCACACTNGTGGGAACAACGATGAGAGAGCTGTTGTAGCCGAGGAGGCTACAACTGCAACAGCAACTGATGCGGAGACGATGAGGCAGGCTACTCCTGTCAACGCTCAGCTGACAGGGTGGAGATGACTGTAGCAGTCGAGACCAACAATTGAATGTGCCTAGTCACTGAAGATGAAGAGGAGGGCAAGGATGATGCCTGCGATGTGGAGGTGTTGATGGAGTCAACAGCGTTGGAGAGTGCTGTGGCCGCTACCGCTGCTGCCGCCGATGCAACTACATCTGCTGTAGCACCAATCTGGGTCACTACGTTGACAGCAGCAGCTGCCAAGGGTCCCTTATCAACAGCAGCTATGGTGTAGGTCTCAACAGCTCTGCCAGCGGCAGTGCTAGCTAGTGCACGTGTGGCACGTGCAGTGGCTGCAAAAGCA
The DNA here is from genome assembly GCA_023375785.1 of Penium margaritaceum. Lineage (NCBI taxonomy): Eukaryota > Viridiplantae > Streptophyta > Zygnematophyceae > Desmidiales > Peniaceae > Penium > Penium margaritaceum. Next base: position 13,549 of record SZWC01021075.1, read on the forward strand.
AACGCAACAGCAGCACTCAACACGTAAGCAACATGCAGTGCTGTCAGAGTATCAGGACATGGTGAAGACGCTGACTATGCAGGTGAAGTGGCTGGAGAAACAACACTACAAGGAGTAGGCGCCCCTGATGTTGCTGCCACGGAGACCGGCGCTGTGCCACGAGGTACAGCACGTCAACGTTGGTGGCGTGTCCTATGGGTAACGGGTGGGCTTACCGGTGAGTGAAGAGTCATGTGGTCACGCGGTGGCACCGTTGTTGGTTCGTTTTGCGCCGTCGTAGAGTCGACAGCGGCGGACTGACAGTGGGCTGCGTAGTCCTGAGCATCTGCCTACTTCTAGTAGTCGGCGGGGTCAAACTCCTCGCTGGGGTGGTAGCCCGGGCTGTTGCGACACACCCTCGACCACACCTCCCTCTCTGCCCGCTCCTCATAGTAAGCGAGCTCTTTGTCGATGCAGGCACGCTCATGTGAGGCTGTTGGAGACGTGGGAGTTGGCTCGGCTTCAGGAGGAGACGCCAGTGCGCCGAGAACTTGGCTACCTGGACGGTACCCTGAGGTGCTGAAGAGTGTAGGGGGATGAGCTTTGGTTGCTGTGGTTGACGTGGCTGCAGTAGATGTGTCGGCCGCAACACGGTCGGCGGAGCAGATGGGAACGGCAGTGGAGATGTGTCAGTCCCACGCACAAAAGCTATGCACCACGTTAAACACGGGTGCGGAGTGCGCTGTTGCAAGGAGTGCACGGGCGGCCGATGGGAGACAGGTCCGACGGTAGGTGCAGGAGCCGAAACTCGGCAGGGTGCGTGAGGGTGGTAGCGGAGCTGTGCCGGTCCACGCACGAGAGCAGCACCCCCCCGTGAGCCACGGGAGCGAAGTATGCTGATGTGGAGAATGTGCACGTGCGGCTGCTGGTACGAGGAGTGCACGAGCAGCCGGTGGAAGACAGATGCGGCGGTCGGTGCCACCACGTGGCGGCACCTGTGTGCGTGCTGGAGAAAAAACTCGGTGGGGTGCATGGGTACGGCAGCAAAGCTGCACCAGTTCACGCACGAGAGCAGCGCCACTCGTGAGCCACGGGAGCTAAGTATGCTGCTGTTGGTGAAGTTATGTGGCAGCACCAACGTACGTGTCGAGGCCGAAGCTCGGCGGGGTGCGAGGAGTCGGCAGCAAGAATGTGCCGGTCCTTTGTCGAGAGGAACGCACCACACACCACATGGGTGCAATGTCTGCGGCTACGGGGTGTAGTGGCTGATGCTGTGGGCCCTACGCATCACACTTGCAAGTGTGTTGCTTGCGCGGGATCACCTGCCACACTAACGTGGCCCGACGAGGCCTCAAGACCGTCGCGAGAAGGAGAGGGTCCTCCTCGCTCTGATACCAGTAGGTAGCGGCAGCTGCTAAGTAAGCACACAAGCAAGCAAGCGAGTGTGCGATGAGGTGACACCATGGATCTAGGCAAGCTCACTTTAACACACTAGGGGATAAGCGAAAGACAAGTGTGTAAGCAACAAGTGAGCGAGGTGGTAAGTACCATTTGACCCGGCCACCCATGCGAGGCATTTGACGTGGGGCCCGGACGCCACCCAGGGATCGAACCTGACCCTTGAGCGAGCGAGCTCCAGGCGATTTCTCACATGCCGGTACAACTGGACGTGTGGTCCTGAGGGATCAGCAACCTTGTTCACCACTCTAGGAGCATGCAAGTGTGTGACAATTCAACCAAACCACATTCATGCAATCCTACAAAATGTATTCTCTATTTTGGCTTGCACAGTCATCACTAAACTAAGGCTTGTGACGAGGTTGGTGCTGTGTCCACCAATTGGCAGCTTGATGGCGGCACCACCACTGTGTGCCTCATGATGTGTCACAGTTTTGCACCAGAGAGCCTCAGTCCAGCTTAATCACCTGCAATGAGGATGTGGGTGTGTGAGTGGAGACAAGAGGGCACTTGCGTGTGTCACAACCATAACCAACAAGAACCACCTTGCATCGGAACTCGCATGCATGCTCTAAGCCATTGTTGGTACATCGTGTGATAACCCCTCACCCACATATGGGTCACGTCTCAGCACACCCTCTAATGTAGCGCACCTGATGTGTGGACCAAAAGCTCACAGAATTCGTCGTTTTGAAGGCGGTCGAACACGGTGAGATTGTTGTTGAGGTTCTGGCTGCAGTCCTTGTTGAAGGTTTGGACAGCCATGCCCCATGGTGCCTTAAGGCCGTCATCCTTCATCATGCACGCCTNCACATTCAATCTGCCTCTTGATGTGTGCTTCACGGTGGACGCGCCGCTCAAAGTCTCTCTCTTGCAATTGCTTGTCACCAGTGGGTGAGGAGGTGGATTGACCTCATTGTCAATGGTTGTGTTGAGAACGTTGTCATTTGACTATGTCTAGCAAAGAAAACTCGTTGCCATGTCAACCATAATACAACCAGATTCTGTAGCCGAGCTTGTCTAGGACTAGTCCTCTTGACCTCGGACCACTTTACGGCGTCGAGATCAATCTTCCACATGGTGCGATTGAACTGGGTACTAATTCTGTTGATGAGACCTTGTGCATGGTGCCACACCTTTCCCATAATCTGCAAATGACCACGACTTGACACCGACATCACTAGAAGCCACTGGTTCTCAATCGACATGGTAGTGGGTGTTGAGATGTGAGTCTGTTGGTTTTTGCGCATCCTCATTGTGCTCGGTTGTGTCCTCCCGGATTGCGTACATCGGTGTGTAGATGAATGACGGCGAGACTCGACGCTGCTGGAGTATCGCTTGGTGGAGCGGACGCACGCACAGGCCTACTCGCAGTTCGCTGGAGCCTCCTCTCTCCGGCGACGTGCTCAGCGCCATCAGAAGGCGTCCTCGGCGGTCGGGCCAGCGGCGGTCACTGCCACCGCAGATACTGTCTGCATGCGTCAGTCGCTGGATCTGACAGTACCATTACGTCTGCACCGTCATACTCTACCTAGGGTCCATGTCTCATGTTGCGTGGCACTATATGGCATCGTGGACCATCGTAGGCACTGCCTGGGTTCGGGCAGCCATAACTCTTTCCTGTTATTTTCTAGCTGTTTCTGACCGCACGATTGCATTTGCAGCGTTGGTATTATAATATGGTCTAGTTTTATGGCAAAACGGACGACGCCTAGGTTTTGGGCTGTCGGCCGTCTAGCAGGGCTCACTGAGAAAACCCTGCCTACCAAAAAATAGGTCTAGGTCTATATTTGGTTTGGCTGGTTAGCTGAGTAACAAGCTCTACAGAGCTTGGGGGGGGGGAGCTAGAACTTGGAGGGGTCTCCCATTGTTGCTCATTCTTCATTCTTAAACCAGTCACTTTCAGTTTTTAGCTGCTTTCTGGCGCTAACACTGGCGCGCGTGTTTCTAAGTAACAAACCCAGAGCTTCCAGACTTAGACTCTAGCGCAGCAGACTGAGGGGGCACCAGACTTAAACAAGCATGGAAACCCGCACACTACATCAACAACGCTGCTGCCCCAACTTGCTGCCTAGCTTTCGAATTTGGTATCAGAGCCAGAGCGTAGCAGCAGTAGCAGAAGACTGGCGTACAGGTGCCAGACAACGTCGGCGGACCCCCATACGCGCCAATGTAGGGGAAATGCTGCCGGATGTTTTCCGGCAGCATTGACCCGTGTGGTGGCGGCGTCAGATTTCTTCCCACGGCCATTGGGCCAGGGGAAATGCTGCCGGATGTTTTCCGGCAGCATTGACCCGTGTGGTGGCGGCGTCAGATTTCTTCCCACGGCCATTGGGCCAGGGGAAATGCTGCCGGATTTTTCCGGTAGCACGGACCCCCACGCGTTACACGAGGAGGTGAGTGGCAAGCTACTTCCAACACCAGCGGGCGACGACGCATGGGGCAACATCACCCAGGTGCAGTGATTCGCACCAGCAAGTAGCAGCAACAATCTGTTGCAGCAACAGCGGCAGGCAATAGCAGCGAGCAGTGGCAGCAGCAGCCAATTGCAGATGCGTGCAGCAGCAATCCTCCGAGTCATCTTCATCAGCTTCCCTCTGTGTTGCAGCACCTAGCTCATGCCATTGTACTGGTGCTTTGTCTCCCTCCTCAAGGAGAGTAAGCCACTCTCCCTGTTTTGGAGCGTTCTCGAGTTTGAGAAGCTCTCCCTTACAGACCTTTCATGGAAATCCACATTTTTGTTGCGAATGAAATTCTTGGCTCCTTGGTCCCTCAGTCTACATGCTTTATGGGTGGTGTCATAGCCGATGAAAATGCACTTTTGTCCTCTTGCATCAAGCTTTCCAGGGCCCTCATCGGCCTGGAAAAGCTGGTGCAACCAAACACCTTGAGATGGGAGGCGTCCGGCTTCTTGCCTGACCATGTTTCTTGAGGCGTCTTCAGCTGATTTTTGTGCTTCTTCTCGCCTCTCCTTCACGGAGTTGCTGCAGGTGTGATATTCACAAGGTAGGTAGTCGTACGTGCTGCTTCCGCCCAGAACGTAGGAGGCATCTTGGCGTCAAAGAGCATGCACCTTGTCATGCCCAGGAGGATCTGGTTCATCCACTCTGCTACGCCGTTGCTTTCAGGTGAGTAGGGGGTAGTTTTTTGGTGTTCAATGCCCTGCAACTTGAGCCACTCCCTACAGGCTTCGTACTCTCCCCCATTGTCTGTCATGAAGTTCTTCACCTTCTTTCCACTCTATCGCTTAACCATAGTGGCAAAAGCCTATAGATTCTCCTTCACCACACTTTTCCTTTTGAGAAAGTATATCCGGATTTTGCGGCTGTTGCCCTCGATGTATGTAAGGAGATATCTGTTGCCTCCATTTGATGGTATGCAAAAGGGACCACACACGTCAAAGTGGATGAGGTCAAGGGGTGCGAGAGCACGCGTGCCATTGTGCTTGAAGGGTTTCTTTTTCAGCTTGCCTTGAAGGTGGGGCTCACACATAATCTTGGCTCCCTTCGTCTCATCACCTAGCTCCATCCCACGCACTAGCTCCTGCTTTCCCATGAGCTTCAATGTGCGATGAGCCACGTGCCCAAAGCGCTTGTACCACAGATTCTTAAAGGATGTGCACAAGCTATAATGAACAGCCCTGATGGTTGCATTTGCTTCTTGTTTTGTTGCCGAATCGTTTGCTGCCAGTGTTTC
>SZWC01021076.1:0-10044 GCA_023375785.1 Penium margaritaceum
TTCCAACCCAACTTCCATCCCAACTTCCATCCCAACTTCCAACCCAACTTCCAACCCAACATCCAACCCAACTTCTACCACAACTTCCAACCCAACTTCCAACCTAACTTCCAACCCAACTTCCAATCCAACTTCCAACCCAACTTCCAACCCAACTTTCAACCCAACTTCCAATTCAACTTCCAACCCAACGTCGAACCCAACTTCCAGCCCAACTTCCAACCCAACTTCCAACCCAACTTCCAACCCAACTTCTAACCCAAATTCCAACCCAACTTCCATCCCAACTTCCATCCCAACTTCCAACCCAACTTCCATCCCAATTTCCATCCCAACTTCCAACCCAACTTCCAACCCAACTTCTAACCCAAATTCCAACCCAACTTCCATCCCAACTTCCATCCCAACTTCCAACCCAACTTCCATCCCAATTTCCATCCCAACTTCCAACCCAACTTCCAACCCAACTTCTAACCCAAATTCCAACCCAACTTCCATCCCAACTTCCATCCCAACTTCCAACCCAACTTCCATCCCAATTTCCATCCCAACTTCCAACCCAACTTCCAACCCAACTTCTAACCCAAATTCCAACCCAACTTCCATCCCAACTTCCATCCCAACTTCCAACCCAACTTCCATCCCAATTTCCATCCCAACTTCCAACCCAACTTCCAACCCAACTTCTAACCCAAATTCCAACCCAACTTCCATCCCAACTTCCATCCCAACTTCCAACCCAACTTCCATCCCAATTTCCATCCCAACTTCCAACCCAACTTCCAACCCAACTTCTAACCCAAATTCCAACCCAACTTCCATCCCAACTTCCATCCCAACTTCCAACCCAACTTCCATCCCAATTTCCATCCCAACTTCCAACCCAACTTCCAACCCAACTTCTAACCCAAATTCCAACCCAACTTCCATCCCAACTTCCATCCCAACTTCCAACCCAACTTCCATCCCAATTTCCATCCCAACTTCCAACCCAACTTCCAACCCAACTTCTAACCCAAATTCCAACCCAACTTCCATCCCAACTTCCATCCCAACTTCCAACCCAACTTCCATCCCAATTTCCATCCCAACTTCCAACCCAACTTCCAACCCAACTTCTAACCCAAATTCCAACCCAACTTCCATCCCAACTTCCATCCCAACTTCCAACCCAACTTCCATCCCAATTTCCATCCCAACTTCCAACCCAACTTCCAACCCAACTTCTAACCCAAATTCCAACCCAACTTCCATCCCAACTTCCATCCCAACTTCCAACCCAACTTCCATCCCAATTTCCATCCCAACTTCCAACCCAACTTCCAACCCAACTTCTAACCCAAATTCCAACCCAACTTCCATCCCAACTTCCATCCCAACTTCCAACCCAACTTCCATCCCAATTTCCATCCCAACTTCCAACCCAACTTCCAACCCAACTTCTAACCCAAATTCCAACCCAACTTCCATCCCAACTTCCATCCCAACTTCCAACCCAACTTCCATCCCAATTTCCATCCCAACTTCCAACCCAACTTCCAACCCAACTTCTAACCCAAATTCCAACCCAACTTCCATCCCAACTTCCATCCCAACTTCCAACCCAACTTCCATCCCAATTTCCATCCCAACTTCCAACCCAACTTCCAACCCAACTTCTAACCCAAATTCCAACCCAACTTCCATCCCAACTTCCATCCCAACTTCCAACCCAACTTCCATCCCAATTTCCATCCCAACTTCCAACCCAACTTCCAACCCAACTTCTAACCCAAATTCCAACCCAACTTCCATCCCAACTTCCATCCCAACTTCCAACCCAACTTCCATCCCAATTTCCATCCCAACTTCCAACCCAACTTCCAACCCAACTTCTAACCCAAATTCCAACCCAACTTCCATCCCAACTTCCATCCCAACTTCCAACCCAACTTCCATCCCAATTTCCATCCCAACTTCCAACCCAACTTCCAACCCAACTTCTAACCCAAATTCCAACCCAACTTCCATCCCAACTTCCATCCCAACTTCCAACCCAACTTCCATCCCAATTTCCATCCCAACTTCCAACCCAACTTCCAACCCAACTTCTAACCCAAATTCCAACCCAACTTCCATCCCAACTTCCATCCCAACTTCCAACCCAACTTCCATCCCAATTTCCATCCCAACTTCCAACCCAACTTCCAACCCAACTTCTAACCCAAATTCCAACCCAACTTCCATCCCAACTTCCATCCCAACTTCCAACCCAACTTCCATCCCAATTTCCATCCCAACTTCCAACCCAACTTCCAACCCAACTTCTAACCCAAATTCCAACCCAACTTCCATCCCAACTTCCATCCCAACTTCCAACCCAACTTCCATCCCAATTTCCATCCCAACTTCCAACCCAACTTCCAACCCAACTTCTAACCCAAATTCCAACCCAACTTCCATCCCAACTTCCATCCCAACTTCCAACCCAACTTCCATCCCAATTTCCATCCCAACTTCCAACCCAACTTCCAACCCAACTTCTAACCCAAATTCCAACCCAACTTCCATCCCAACTTCCATCCCAACTTCCAACCCAACTTCCATCCCAATTTCCATCCCAACTTCCAACCCAACTTCCAACCCAACTTCTAACCCAAATTCCAACCCAACTTCCATCCCAACTTCCATCCCAACTTCCAACCCAACTTCCATCCCAATTTCCATCCCAACTTCCAACCCAACTTCCAACCCAACTTCTAACCCAAATTCCAACCCAACTTCCATCCCAACTTCCATCCCAACTTCCAACCCAACTTCCATCCCAATTTCCATCCCAACTTCCAACCCAACTTCCAACCCAACTTCTAACCCAAATTCCAACCCAACTTCCATCCCAACTTCCATCCCAACTTCCAACCCAACTTCCATCCCAATTTCCATCCCAACTTCCAACCCAACTTCCAACCCAACTTCCAACCCAACTTCCAACCCAACTTCCAACCCAACTTCCAACCCAACTTCCAACCCAACTTCCAACCCAACTTCCAACACAACTTCCAACACAACTTCCAACCCAATCCACCCCAGCAAACAACTCAGCTTCCAATCCAACTTTCAACCCAACTTCCAATCCAACTTTCAAACCAACTTCCAACTCAACTTCCAACCCAACGTCCAACTCAACTTCCAACCCAACTTCCAACCCAACGTCCACCCCAACTTCCCACCCAAGTTCCGTCCCAACTTCCATCCCAACTTCAAACCCAACTTCCATCCCAACTTCCATCCCAAAATCCAACCCAACTTCCAACCCAACTTCCAACCCAACTTCCAACCCAACTTCCAACCCAACTTCCAACCCAACTTCCAACCCAACTTCCAACCCAACTTCCAACCCAGCTTCTAACCCAGCTTCCAACCCCACTTGTGACCCGGCTTTGGACCCTCTGTGACCCGGCTTTGATTTCTGTGACCCGGCTTCGGTTTCTGTGACCCGGCCTTGGTTTCTGTGACCCGGCCTTGGTTTCTGTGACCCGGCCTTGGTTTCTGTGACCCGGCCTTGGTTTCTGTGACCCGGCCTTGGTTTCTGTGACCCGGCCTTGGTTTCTGTGACCCGGCCTTGGTTTCTGTGACCCGGCCTTGGTTTCTGTGACCCGGCCTTGGTTTCTGTGACCCGGCCTTGGTTTCTGTGACCCGGCCTTGGTTTCTGTGACCCGGCCTTGGTTTCTGTGACCCGGCCTTGGTTTCTGTGACCCGGCCTTGGTTTCTGTGACCCGGCCTTGGTTTCTGTGACCCGGCCTTGGTTTCTGTGACCCGGCCTTGGTTTCTGTGACCCGGCCTTGGTTTCTGTGACCCGGCCTTGGTTTCTGTGACCCGGCCTTGGTTTCTGTGACCCGGCCTTGGTTTCTGTGACCCGGCCTTGGTTTCTGTGACCCGGCCTTGGTTTCTGTGACCCGGCCTTGGTTTCTGTGACCCGGCCTTGGTTTCTGTGACCCGGCCTTGGTTTCTGTGACCCGGCCTTGGTTTCTGTGACCCGGCCTTGGTTTCTGTGACCCGGCCTTGGTTTCTGTGACCCGGCCTTGGTTTCTGTGACCCGGCCTTGGTTTCTGTGACCCGGCCTTGGTTTCTGTGACCCGGCCTTGGTTTCTGTGACCCGGCCTTGGTTTCTGTGACCCGGCCTTGGTTTCTGTGACCCGGCCTTGGTTTCTGTGACCCGGCCTTGGTTTCTGTGACCCGGCCTTGGTTTCTGTGACCCGGCCTTGGTTTCTGTGACCCGGCCTTGGTTTCTGTGACCCGGCCTTGGTTTCTGTGACCCGGCCTTGGTTTCTGTGACCCGGCCTTGGTTTCTGTGACCCGGCCTTGGTTTCTGTGACCCGGCCTTGGTTTCTGTGACCCGGCCTTGGTTTCTGTGACCCGGCCTTGGTTTCTGTGACCCGGCCTTGGTTTCTGTGACCCGGCCTTGGTTTCTGTGACCCGGCCTTGGTTTCTGTGACCCGGCCTTGGTTTCTGTGACCCGGCCTTGGTTTCTGTGACCCGGCCTTGGTTTCTGTGACCCGGCCTTGGTTTCTGTGACCCGGCCTTGGTTTCTGTGACCCGGCCTTGGTTTCTGTGACCCGGCCTTGGTTTCTGTGACCCGGCCTTGGTTTCTGTGACCCGGCCTTGGTTTCTGTGACCCGGCCTTGGTTTCTGTGACCCGGCCTTGGTTTCTGTGACCCGGCCTTGGTTTCTGTGACCCGGCCTTGGTTTCTGTGACCCGGCCTTGGTTTCTGTGACCCGGCCTTGGTTTCTGTGACCCGGCCTTGGTTTCTGTGACCCGGCCTTGGTTTCTGTGACCCGGCCTTGGTTTCTGTGACCCGGCCTTGGTTTCTGTGACCCGGCCTTGGTTTCTGTGACCCGGCCTTGGTTTCTGTGACCCGGCCTTGGTTTCTGTGACCCGGCCTTGGTTTCTGTGACCCGGCCTTGGTTTCTGTGACCCGGCCTTGGTTTCTGTGACCCGGCCTTGGTTTCTGTGACCCGGCCTTGGTTTCTGTGACCCGGCCTTGGTTTCTGTGACCCGGCCTTGGTTTCTGTGACCCGGCCTTGGTTTCTGTGACCCGGCCTTGGTTTCTGTGACCCGGCCTTGGTTTCTGTGACCCGGCCTTGGTTTCTGTGACCCGGCCTTGGTTTCTGTGACCCGGCCTTGGTTTCTGTGACCCGGCCTTGGTTTCTGTGACCCGGCCTTGGTTTCTGTGACCCGGCCTTGGTTTCTGTGACCCGGCTTTTGTTTATGTGACCTGGCTTTGGTTTCTGTGACCCAACTTTTGTTTCTATGACCCAGCTTTGGTTATCGTGACCTGGCTTTGGTTTCTTTGAGCCGGCTTTGGTTTATGTGACCCGGCTTTGGTTTCTGTGACCCGGCTTTGATTTCTGTGACCCGGCTTTGGTTTCTGTGAACCGGCTATGGTTTATGTGACTCGGCTTTGGTTTCTGTGATCCGGCTTTGGTTTCTTCGAACCGGCTTTCGTTTCTCTGACCTGGCTTTGGTTTCTCTGACCCGGCTTAGGTTTTTGTGACCCGGCTTTGCTTTCTGTGACCCGGCTTTGTTTTCCGTGACTCGGCTTTTGTTTCTGTGACCCAGCTTTGGTTTCTGTGACCCGGCTTTGGTTGCTGTGACCCGACATTGGTTTCTGTGACCCGACTTTGGTTTCAATGACCCGGCTTTGGTTTCTGTGACCCGGCGTGGGTTTCTGTGACCTGTCTTTGATTTCTGTGACCCGGCTGTGGTTTTTGTGACCCGGCTTTGGTTTCTGTGACCCGGATTTGGTTACTGTGACCCAGCTTTGGTTATTGTGATCTGGTTTCGGTTTCCCCCTCTGACCATTTGTGACTCGTGTTATGAGTTGTCAAAGTTGACCACACATAGCGACATTCTCTGGTCATGTTCAGTGACATATGCCTACGTTGGTAGGTCATTGTACATGGTAGACACACCGTGCCACTACTTATTGAAGGTCCTTATGCTTGCTAGTTGATAACTGGTGTTCGCAAACCATCGTTCCCCCCTCTGACCATTTGTGACTTGTATTATGAGTTTACAACATTGACCACACACAGCGGATTTCTTTGGTCAAATGCAGTACATATGCCTATTTGGTTGGTCTTTGTGCATGGTAGCCACATTGTGCTACTACTTATTAAAGGTCGTTGTCCTTGCAAGTTGAAAACTAATATTCCGAAACCATTGTTTCTCCCTCTGACAAATTGTACTCGTGTTATGGGTTATGAACGTTGATCATCCATACTGAAATTCTTTGGTCATGGTGTGTGACATATGCCTGGTTTGGATGTTCGGTGTGCATAGTAGCCACACCGTGCCGCTACTTATTGAAGTTCTTTGTCCTTTATATTCGCTACATAAGGTTCCCAATCCATTGTCTCTCCCTCTGACCATTTGTGACTTGTGTTATGAGTTGTCAATGATGACCACACATAGTGAACTTCTTTGGTCGTAGTCAGTGATGTATGTATCATTTGGTTGGTCACTGTGCACGCTAGTCACACCGTGCCACTACTTGTTGAAGGTCTTTGTACTTGCTAGTTGACAAATAGTATTCCCAACCAATTGTTTCCCCCTCTGAATATTCGTGACTCGTGTTATGAGTTTTCAACGTTGACCACACAAAGTGAAATTCGTTTGGTCATGGTTAGTGGCATATGCCTACTTTGGTTTGTCACTTTACATGGTTGCCATGCCGTGTCACTACATATTGAAGGTCTTTGTGCTTTCTAGTAGATGGCTAGTGTTCCCAAACCATTGTTACCCTCTTTGACTATGTGTGACTCTTGTTGTGACTTGTCAACGTTGACCACATGAAGTGAAACTCTTTGGTCATGGTCAGTGACATATGCATATCTTGGCTGTTCATTGAGCATGGTAGCCACAATGTGCCACTTCATATTGACAGTCTTTGTACTTGCTAGTCGATAACTAGTATTCACAAACCATTGTTTCCCCCTCTGACCATTTGTGACTCATGTTATGAGTTGTCAAAGTTGACCACACATTGTGACATTCTTTGGTCATGGTCAGTGACATATGCCTACTTTGATTGGTCACTATACATGGTAGCCACACCGTGCCACTACTTATTGAAGGTCCTTGTGCTTGCTAGTTGATACCTCGTGTTCCCAACCCATCGTTCCCCCCTCTGACCATTTGTGACTCGTGTTATTAGTTGTCAACGTTGACCACACACAGCGGATTTTTTTGGTCAAAGGCAGTACATATGCCTACTTTGGTCGGTCATTGTGCATGGTAGCCACACCGTGCTACTGCTTATTATAGGTCGTTGTGTTGCTAGTTGAAAACTAATATTATGAAACTATTGTTTCCCCCTCTGACCATTTGTGACTCGAGTTATGGGTTGTGAACGTTGACCACCCATATTGAAATTATTTGGTCATGGTCAGTGACATATGCTTAGTTTGGTTGTTCGGTGTGCGTAGTAGCCACACCGTGCCACTACTTATTGAAGTTATTTTTCCTTTGTAGTCACTATATAGGGTTCCCAATCCGTTGTCTCTCCATCTGACCATTTGTGACTCGTGTTATGAGTTGTTAATGTTGACCACAAATAGTGGACTTCTTTGGTTATAGTCAGTGACGTATGCATCATTTGGTTGGTCACTGTGCACGCTAGCCACATCGTGCCACTACTTGTTGAAGGTCTTTGTACTTGCTAGTTGATAACTAGTGTTACCAACCCATTGTTTCCCCCTCTGACCATTTGTGACTCGTGTTATGAGTTTTTAAACATTGACCACACACTGTGAAATTCTTTTGGTCATGGTTAGTGGCATATGCCTACTTTGGTTTGCCACTGTACATGGTTGCCACGCCATGTCACTACGTGTTGAAGGTATTTGTGCTTTCTATATGATAGCTAGTGTTTCCAATCCATTGTTACCCCCTTTGACTATGTGTGACTCTTGTTGTGAGTTGTCAACGTTGACCACATGAAGTGAAATTATTTGGTCATTGTCAGTGACATATGCATACTTTGCTTGTTCACTGTGCATGGTAGCCACACTGTGTCACTACATATTGACGATCTTTGAACTGTGTAGTCGATAACTAGTATTGAAAAAGCATTGTTTTCCCCTCTCACCATTTGTGACTCGTGTTATGAGTTGTCAAAGTTGACCATACACAGTGACATTCTTTGGTCATGGTAAGTGACATATGCCTTCTTTTGTTGGTCGTTGTACATGGTAGCCACACCGTGCCACTACTTACTGAAGGTCCTTGTGCTTGCTAGTTGATGCCTGGTGTTCCCAAACCATCGTTTCCCCCTCGGATCCTTTGTGACTCGTATTATGAGTTGTAAATGTTGACCACACACATCGGATTTCTTTGGTCAGAGGCAGTACATATGCTTACTTTGGTTGGTCATTGTGCATGGTAGCCACACCGTGCTACTACTTATTGAAGGTCGTTGTACTTGCTACTTGAAAACTAATATTCCAAAACCATTGTTTCCCCCACTGACCATTTGTGACTCGTGTTATGGGTTGTGAACGTTGACCACCCATATTGAAATTCTTTGGTCATGGTCAGTGACATATGCCTAGTTTGGTTGTTCTGTGTGCATAGTAGCCACACCATGCCATTACTTGTTGAAGTTCTTTGTCCTTTCTAGCCGATACATAGGGTGCGCAATCCATTGTCTCTCCCTCATACCATTTGTGACTCGCGTTATGAGTTGTCAATGTTGACCACACATAGTGGACTTCTTTGGTCATAGTCAGTGATGTATGAATCCTTTGGTTGGTAACTGTGCACGCTAGCCACACCGTGCCACTACTTGTTTACGGTCTTTGTACTTGCTAGTTGATAACTAGTGTTCCCATCCCATTGTTTCCCCCCCTGACCATTTGTGACTCGTGTTATGAGTTTTCAACATTGACCACACACTGTGAAATTTTGTTGGTCTTGGTTAGTGGTATATGCCTACTTTGGTTTGTCACTGTACATGGTTGCCACGCTGTGTCACTAGGTATTGAAGGTCTTTGTGCTTTCTAGTTGATAGCTAGTGTTCCCAAATCATTGTTACCCCATCTGACTATCTGTTACTCTTGTTGTGAGTAGTCAACGTTGACCACATGAAGCGAAATTCTTTGGTCATGGTCAGTGACATGTGTATACTTTGGTTGGTCACTTTGCATGGTAGCCACACAGTGCCACTACATATTGGAGGTCTTTGTACTTGCTAGTCGATAACTAGTCCTTGTGCTTGCTAGTTGATACCTTGTGTTCCCAAACCATCGTCCCCCCAGTGACCCTTTGTGACTCGTAACACGAGTTATAAACGTTGACCACACACAATAGATCTCTTTGTTCAAAGGCAAACCTTATGCCTTCTTTGGTCGGTCATTGTGCATGGTAGCCACACCGTGCTACTACTCATTTAACGTCGTTGTGTCATCCGGCCTGAGGCAAACGGACTAGAAAACAGGGCCGACACAATAGCACCTGCCGTCCGCTCCTAGCATTTCAGCTAGGATAAGATATCACCCTCAGGATCACGGTTCCACACTGAGCAGTTCCTAGGCAATCACTTGCTAGCAACTGTTTCCACTTAACACTTGGTCACTTTCGCGCGAGGTGCTAGTCAAAGACTAACTCCTGGGGCTTAGACCAACCAGTGTCTTCTTTATACTGTTCCTTAGTTGGACAACTCTGTGAGGAGCATGTAAGGCCAGATTGTGTAATTAGAATGAGGAATGAGCCTGGTACATATAGTCCTATGCCTGGCTTCTAAGGTGTGAGGGCAGTGACACTTTTGGGGTGGTCACTCCAAACCACCTCACCAGTCCGCCAATTGGCGCATCCACTGACCGCCAAGTGGCGCACTCTCCTCATGCATGGAGAAATGTCTAAGAAACTTCCCCTGTGCTAGAAGGTCAAAAAACCTCCTGCGCACATCAAGGCTCGATCGCAGGACCTGTTGTCCCTAAGTCCAACATGCTATCCGTTGCGCTACACTTCTGGTGTCTCGCTTGGACTTGCACCACGAACAAGGT
>SZWC01021076.1:10053-30974 GCA_023375785.1 Penium margaritaceum
TAAGGCCAGATTGTGTAATTAGAATGAGGAATGAGCCTGGTACATATAGTCCTATGCCTGGCTTCTAAGGTGTGAGGGCAGTGACACTTTTGGGGTGGTCACTCCAAACCACCTCACCAGTCCGCCAATTGGCGCATCCACTGACCTCCAAGTGGCGCACTCTCCTCATGCATGGAAAAATGTCTAAGAAACTTCCCTCGTGCTAGAAGGTCAAAAAACCTCCTGCGCACATCAAGGCTCGATCGCAGGACCTGTTGTCCCTAAGTCCAACATGCTATCCGTTGCGCTACACTTCTGGTGTCTCGCTTGGACTTGCACCACGAACAAGGTTTGGGGACTTACTCCAAGGGAGCAGTGCATGCCCAACCTGTCCGTCAACCCATAGCAGTGGCCATGGGACATAGAAGAACAACAGTAGTCAGCGACGTATGCATCCTTTGGTTGGTCACTATGCACACTAGCCATACCGTGCCACTGCTTGTTGAAGGTATTTGTACTTACTAGTTGATAACTAGTGTTCCCAAACCATTGTTTTCCCCTCTGACCATTTGTGACTCATGTTATGCGTTTTCAACGTTGACCACACACTGTGAAATATTTTGGTCATGGTTTGTGACACATACATACTTTGGTTTGTCACTGTGCATTGAAGCCACACTGTGCCACTACATATGGAAGGTATTTGTACTTGCTAGTCGATAACAAGTATTGAAAAACCATTACCTTCCACCCTGACCATTTGTGACCCGTGTTATGAGTTGTCAAAGTCTACCACACTTAGTGACAGTATTTGGTCATGGTCACTGACATATGCCTACTTTGGTTGGTCATCGTGCATGGCCTCCACACCGTGCCACAACGTATTGAAGCCCCTTGTGCTTCCTATTTGATACTTGGTGTTCCCAAACCATTCTTTTCCCCTCTTACCATTTGTGACTCGTATTATGAGTTGTCAAGGATGACCACACACAGCGGAATTCTTTGGTCAAAGGCAGTACATATGCCTACTTTGGTCGGTCATTATGCATGGTAGCCACATCGTGCTACTACTGACTGAAGGTCGTTGTACTTGGTAGTTGAGAACCAACATTCCAATAGCATTGTTTCATCTCCTGACCGTTTGTGACTGGTGTTATGGTTGCTCAACGTTGACCACCCATATTGAAATTCTCTGGACATCATCTCACATATGCGTAGTCTGGTTGTTTGGTGTGCATATTAGCCACACCGTGCCACTTCGTATTGAAGTTCTTTGTCCTTTCTAGTCAATACATATGCTTCTTAAACCATTGTCTCTACCTCTGACCATTTGTGAGTCGTGTTACGAGTTGTCAATGTTGACCACACATAGTGGACTTATTCGGTCGTAGTCAGTGACATATGCATCCTTTGGTTGGTCACTGTGCACACTAGCCAAACCGTGCCACTGCTTGTTGAAGGTCTTTGTACTTGCTACTTGATAACTAGTGTTCCCAAACCATTGTTTTCCCCTCAGACCATTTGTGACTCATGTTATGCGTTTTCAACGTTGACCACATGAAGTGATATTTGTTGGTCATGGTGCGTGACATGTGCATACTTTGGTTGGTCACTGTGCATTGAAGCCACATTGTTCCACTACATATGGAAGGTATTTGTACTTGATAGTCGATAACTAGTATTCACAAAACATTATCTTCCACCCTGCCCATTTGTGACCCGTGTTATGAGGTGTCAAAGTTTACCACACTTAGTGACATTATTTGGTCATGGTTAGTGAAATATGCCTACTTTGGTTGGTCATCGTGCATGGTCTCCACACAGTGCCACAGCGTATTGAAGCCCCTTGTGCTTGCTAGTTGATACCTGGTGTTCCCAACCCATTGTTTCCCCCTTTGACCATTTGTGACTTGTATTATGAGTTGTCAACGTTGACCACACACAGCGGATTTCTTTGGTCAAAGGCAGTACATATGCCTACTTTGGTTGGTCATCGTGCATGGTAGCCACACCGTGCTACTACTGACTGAAGGTCGTTGTACTTGGTAGTTGAGAACCAAGATTCGCATAGCATTGTTTCCTCTCCCGACCGTTTGTGACTCGTGTTATGGCTGGTCAACGTTGACCACCCATGTTGAAATTCTCTGATCATGATCAGTGAGATATGCCTAGTTTGGTTGTTTGGTGTGCATATTAGCCACACCGTGCCACTACGTATTGAAGTTCGTTATCCTTTCTAGTCAATACATAGGCTTCCCAGACCATTGTCTCTCCCTCTGACAAATTGTGACTCGTGTTATGAGTTGTCAATGTTGACCACACACATTGGACTTCTTCGGTCATATTCAGTGACGTATGCATCATTTGGTTGGTCATTGTGCACACTAGCCATACCGTGCCACTACTTGTTGAAGGTCTTTGGACTTGCTAGTTGATAACTAGTGTTCCCAACCCATTGTTTTCCCCTCTGACCATCTGTGACTCGTGTTATGCGTTTTCAACGTTGACCTCATGAAGTGAAACTTGTTGGTCATGGTTCGTGACATGTGCATACTTTGGTTGGTCATTGTACATTGAAGCCACATTGTGCCACTACATATTGAAGGTATTTGTACTTGCTAGTCGATAACTAGTATTCACAAACCATTGTCTTCCACCCTGACCATTTGTGACTCGTGTTATGAGTTGTCAATGTTTACCACACTTAGTGACATTATTTGGTCATTGTCAGTGACATATGCCTACTTTGGTTGGTCATCGTGCATGGTCTCCACACCGTGCCACAGCGTATTGACGCCCCTTGTGCTTGCTATCTGATACTTGGTGTTCCCAAACCATTCTTTCCCCATGTGACCATTTGTGACTCGTATTATGAGTTGTCAACGTTGACCACACATTGCGGGTCTCTTTGGTCAAAGGCAGTACATATGCCTACTTTGGTCGGACATTGTGCATGGTAGCCACACCGTGCTTCTACTGACTGAAGGTCTTTGTACTTGGTAGTTGAGAACCAATATTCGCATAGCATTGTTTCATCTCATGATCGTTTGTGACTCGTGTTATGGTTAGTCAACGTTGACCACCCATATTGAATTTCCCTGTTCATAATCAGTGACATATGCTTAGTTTGGTTGTTTGGTGTGCATATTAGCCACACCGTGCCACTACGTAATGAAGTTCTTTGTCCTTTCTAGTCGTTACATAGGCTTCCCAAACCATTGTCTCTCCCTCTGACCATTTGTGACTCGTGTTATGAGTTGTCAATGTTGACCACACATTGTGGAATTCTTCGGTCGTATTCAGCAACGTATGCATTCTTTGGTTGGTCATTGTGCACGATAGGCATACCGTGCCACTACTTGTTGAAGGTCTTTGGACTTGCTAGTTGTTAACTAGTGTTCCCAACCAATTTTTTTCCCCTCTGACCATCAGTGACTCGTGTTATGCATTTTCAACGTTGACCACATGAAGTGAAGCTTGTTGGTCATGGTTTGTGACATGTGCATGCTTTGGTTGGTCACTGTGCATTGAAGCCACATTGTGCCACTACATATTGAAGGTATTTGTACTTGCTAGGCGATAACTAGTATTCACAAACCATTGTCTTCCACCATGACCATTTGTGACTCGTGTTATGAGTTGTAAATGTTTACCACACTTAGTGACATTATTTGGTCATGGTCAGTGACATATGCCTACTTTGGTTGGTCATCGTGCATGGTCTCCACACCGTGCCACAGCGTATTGAAGCCCCTTGTGCTTGCTATTTGATACTTGGTGTTCCCAAACCATTCTTTCACCCGCTGACCATTTGTGACTCGTATTATGAGTTGTCAACAGTGACCACACACCGCGGATTTCTTTGGTCACAGGCAATACATATGCCTACTTTTGTCGGTCATTGTGCATGGTAGCCACACCGTGCTACTAATGACTGAAGGTCGTTGTACTTGGTAGTTGGCATCTAGTATTCCCAACCCATTGTTTCCCCCTCTGAAAATCGTGACCCATATTATGGATTGTCAACGTTGACCACACATAGTAAAATTATTTGGTCATGGTAAGTGGCACATGCCTAATCTGGTTGGTCATTGTGCATGGTAATCACACCATTCCACTACTAGTTGAAAGGATTTGCACTTGCTAGTCTATAAATAGCAAAATGTTTCTCCCTTTAACACCAGGTCTGTTTTTGTTGATTTGTTACATGAAGGTGTCTTCACTGGAATACTCCCTCCCCCCCCCCCCCCCCTAGAGGGATATCCCGTGGACGACCTGGAGGACAGATTTGTGACCGCATTATGACACCCCCCCTACCCCCCCCCACGGCTTAGGCTCGAAGGTATAGTTGAGGTATCACAACACGCCCCCCCCCAGGTCGCGAGCCTATTCTATATTGCGCGTACGAGGATTCAAACATAGGACCTATCGTTCCAAAATCTGGCTCTATAAGCACTAAGCCAACTCGCACGGTGTTCATATGATGTCCAAATGACATTATAAGGGTTCCCATGGGTAAAGGGCATAAAATAAGGGGGGTGTAAGATTAGAGGGTAGTTTTCAAAAGTATCAATGATAACAAAGTTAGTTTATTCATAAAAATTGACGTAGACGGCATTTCAAATTTTGCAGCTTTGAGCTTGAATAGCCTCTCACCCATTGCTCCGATTGACCAGCCGTAAGAATGAAAGTTGACAACACACAGTGAAACTCTTTTTATGATATTCGGTGACACAAGAATGCTTTGGTTGGTCATTGTACATGGTAGCCACACCGTGCAACTACTTGTCGAACGTCTTTGTACTTGCTAGTCGATAGCAAGTATTCCCAAACCATTGTTTCTCCCTCTGCCCATTTTTTACTTGTATTATGAGTTGTGAATGTTGAGCACACACACTAAACTTCTTTGGTCATGAGCAGTGATGTATGCCTATTTGGGTAGGTCATTGTGCACGGTAGCCACACCGTGCCAATACATACGAAAGATATTTGTACTTGCTAGAAGATACATAGCGTTTTGAAACCATTGTTTCCCCCTCTGGCCATTTGTGACTCGTGTTATGCGTTTTCAACGTTGACCACATGAAGTGAAATGTGTTGGTCATGGTTTGTGACATATGCATACTTTGGTTGGTCACTGTGCATTGAAGCCACATTGTGCCACTACATATTGAGAGTGTTTGTACTTGCTATTCGATAACTTGTATTCACAAACCATTACCGTCCACCCTGCCCATGAGGAGTCGGCGGGTTGCGGTGGTGTTGGCCTGTGGTGCAGTGGTGGTCTGTCGTGAGGTTCGTGAAGGGGCATGTCGTTGGGGAAGATAGGGGGCGATCTCTTCGAGCGTCCATCCGTGGATCGCGGGGTTGTACCGTCGGGCAAGCTGGAGCCCAGACGTGGAGATGGCCGGTAGGGTCTCCGCGGGTGCTTCCTCCGCGGTGGGGTCGAGTTCGTTCAGGAGTTGAAAGACGACCTCATGTTCTTCCTCCTCAAATTCTCATGCCACTCCCTCCCATTGCGCTTCAACGTCTGTTGGCAATGCCAGTATATCCGGGGTCTGTTCCGCAACAGTCGGTGGTACCTGGGCAGGTTCTGGCCAGTCGTGGCGCGGGAGTCAGCTTAGGGCGTCTGCGTTGCGGTTAGCAACCGCAGGCTGGTACTTGATCTTCATGTTGTACCCTTGCAGGAGGAGTGCCCACTTGGCTAGGATGCCCTCATGGTTCTGGATGGTGAGAAGCCATTGGAGAGCCTGATGGTCCGTAAAGACCGTGAATGGCTTGCCATTTTTTATGTAGTCGCGGAAGTGTTGGAGTGCCCACAGGACAGCCAGGCACTTGCCTTTCACCGGTGGGTACCTCCGCTCTCCTTCGGTGAGGGCGCGGCTGGCATACACAATCACCTTCTGAGTTGGTTCCTGCACTGTCTGGGATAGGATAGCACCCAAGCCGTCCCGCGACCAGTCAGTAGTGATGGAGAATGGACGGTTGAAGTCGGGGAACTCGAGCATGGGTGCAGTGACCAGGCGATGTTTGATCTCCGTCCAGGCATCCGCGCATTCTGGGGTCCAGTCAAACGGCACATCCTGGTGCGTCAACTCCTGGAGTGGCTTGATAATGCGCACGTGGTCGCGGACAAATTTTCGGTAGAAGGAGACAAAGCCCAGGAAGATCTTGATTTGTCCCGCGGAGGTGGGCTGACGCCATTCCTGCACCGCCGCAATCTTCTCAGGGTCAGTTTTAATACCATCCGCGCTCATCACGAAGACGAGGAACTCTATTTCCGCAGTTCCAATGGAACACTTGGCTGCCTTGAGCTTGAGGTTAGCTTTGCGGAGGGCAGCGAACACGGTGGCCAGGGAGGATAACAGCTCTTCGAAGCTGTGGGCCGCAACCATGATGTCGTCGATGTAGCAGCTGACGTTGGGGATACCGCGGAGGGTGGAGTCCATGACTCGCTGGAACGTCGCGCTGGCATTGCGGAGTCCAAAGGGCATGCGTGTAAACGCGTAAAGACCTTCTGGTGTCACAAATGCTGTCTTGGCAATGGAGTCTGGGTGCATGGGGACGACATGGAAGGCAGCCTTGACGTCGAGATTTGCGAACCTTCCGCGACCCTGTTGCCGCTCTTGTATGTCGACGATCAGGGACATAGGGTACGCATCTTCTTCGGTCACTCGATTGAGGTCGCGGAAGTCGACGCAGAATCGCTTAGATCCATCCGGTTTTCCCACGATGACCAAGTTGGCACGCCAGGGGCTGACGATAGGGACGATCACCCCATGGGCTTTGAGTTCCGCGAGCCCTTCTGTGACAATCTTCTCTTGATCAGGGAGGATGCGCCGCACCTTCTGTTTTGTGGGCGCGGAATCCCCCGTGGAGATGACATGGAACGCTTCCACGGCCCCTAAGTCAACTGCAGATCCAGCAACGATGTCTGCAAATGAGTCTAGTAGGCCACAAAAGTCTTGCCGCTGTGTGGGTGAGAATCGTGAATGGAGCATGTGATCCCGTTTTGGTGGTGGTGGTGGCGCTGTCTCGTGGAGTG
Source organism: Penium margaritaceum (assembly GCA_023375785.1). Classification (NCBI taxonomy): domain Eukaryota; kingdom Viridiplantae; phylum Streptophyta; class Zygnematophyceae; order Desmidiales; family Peniaceae; genus Penium; species Penium margaritaceum. The sequence continues at coordinate 17,078 of SZWC01021076.1, forward strand.
GGTAGAACTCCTTTTCCTCCTCTAGTGGGGGGCTTGTTCCAAAGACTCGTTGTCCCCTGTTCCACAATCCCATTAGGTTGGTCTGTGCTCCAGGCTCAGTGGACACTTCCGCGCGGTCCTGCCTGTCGCCAGTTGATATTTGTTCCACGGCAGGCACCTCCGCTGAGAGGGATTGGAGCTTGTCTGAGTGGGCTTGGGAGTCCTCGGCCGCGGCATCCAGGAGGGAAAAGGATTCACCGCTGGTAACAGGTATTGCCACCCTGTCACCAATGGTAATGGGGCAGTATGCTTCTTCCCCAGACGCGGAGCTCAGTTGCATGATCCCAGGGAGAAGAGAAGATTGGTCCGCCGTGGTACCAAGTAATCCATGCCCAGGAGCACGTCATACGTCCGCGCTCACGTAACTTGGACGTTCACTGGCTCATGAAGGGATCCCACCTGCATGGGAAGGCCGCGAACTTCCCCGTCTCCATAGTCCATCCCGCCCGCTAAGTTGGTGAAGAGGCGGCGTGTTGGGAGCATGCGGTCTGCCCATCCGACCACGAGGAGGAGGCGGAACGCCACGGTGGTGTGAGTGTCTCCCGTGTCGATAATGGCCGGGAACTTCCTTCCACAGATCCAAATCACACAGCAGGCAACCTCGTAGTGATTGTCATCCCGTCGCGGTGGTTCCAAGGGCTGTGGTGCCCATCCCCATTCTCCTTCCGCGAGGCTCAGTGCCAACGATGCCTCAGGTACCGCACTGCGAGTGTTTAGCATTCCGGATATGGTCGTGACACAGTTGAGGGAGATGCCCACAGCTTCGAGGCGTTGATTGGCCGTAGCAAACTCCTCTTTAGGCGCGGCGCAAGCTCGGGGTGAATGCGGAGGAACTCGAAAAATTTGACTTCCGCAATGGGGGTGGTAAATAGGCACTGGACAGGGTCAGTATTTATCTCCGCAATCGTGGGAGCTGTGTTGGGCGTCTGTGGAGGTAGAGTCGATTGCTCTTCCACCGGGAGTGGTGGCTTCACCTGTCGTCTCAGATCCTCCTATACCCTGACTGCGGAAAAAATACTGACCCTGGTGGAAGAGCAATCGACTCTACCTCCACAGACGCCCAACACAGCTCCCACGATTGCGGAGAAAAATACTGACCCTGTCCAGCGCCTATTTACCACCCCCATCGTGGAAGTCAATTTTTTCGAGTTCCTCCGCATTCACCCTGAGCTTGCGCCGCACCTGAAGAGGAGTTTGCTAGGGCCAATCAACGCCTCGAAGCTGTGGGCATCTCCCTCAACTGTGTCACGACCACATCCGGCATGCTAAACACTCGCCGTGCGGTACCCGAGGCATCATTGGCACTGAGCCTCGCGGAAGGAGAATGGGGATGGGCACCACAGCCCTTGGAACCACCGCGACGGGACGACAATCACTACGAGGTTGCCTGCTGTGTGACTTGGATCTGTGGAAGGAAGTTCCCGGCCATTATCGACACGGGAGCCACTCACACCACCGTGGCGTTCCGCCTCCTCCTCGTGGTCGGATGGGCAGACCGCACGCTCCCAACACGCCGCCTCTTCACCAACTCAGCGGGCGCAATGGACTATGGAGACGGGGAAGTTTGCGGCCTTCCCATACAGGTGGGATCCCTTCATGAGCCAGTGAACGTCCAAGTTACGCGAGGGCGGACGTATGACGTACTCCTGGGCGTGGATTACTTGGTACCACGGCGGGCCAATCTTCTCTTCTCCCTGTGGATCATGCAACTGAGCTCCGCGTCTGGGGAAGAAGCATACAGCCCCATTGCCATTGGTGACAGGGTGGCAATACCTGTTACCGGCGGTGAATCCTTTCCCCTCCTGGATACCGCGGCAGGGGACTCCCAAGCCCACTCAGACAAGCTCCAATCCCTCTCAGCGGAGGTGCTTGCCATGGAACAAATCTCAACTGGCGACTGGCAGGACCGTGCGGAAGAGTCCACTGAGCCTGGAGTACAGACCAACCTCCTGGGATTGTGGAACAGGGGACAACGAGTATTTGGAACTAGCCCCCCACTAGAGGAGGAAGAGGAGTTCTACCCACTCCACGAGACAGCGCCACCACCACCACCAAAATGGGATCCCATGCTCCATTCACGACTCTCACCCACACAACGGCAAGACTTCTGTGGCCTACTGGACTCATTTGCAGACATCTTTGCTGGGTCTGCAGTTGACTTAGGGGTCGTGGAAGCGTTCCACGTCATCTCCACGGGGGATTCTGCGCCCACAAAACAGAAGATGCGGCGCATCCTCCCTGATCAAGAGAAGATCATCACAGAAGGGCTCGCGGAACACAAAGCGCAAGGGGTGATCGTCCCTATCGTTAGCCCCTGGCGTGCCAACATGGTCATCGTGGGAAAACCAGATGGATCTAAGCGATTCTGCGTCGACTTTCGCGACCTCAATCGAGTGACCGAAGAAGATGCGTACCCCATGTCCCTGATCGTCAACATACAAGAGCGGCAACAGGGTCGCGGATGGTTCGCAAAGCTCGACGTCAAGGTTGCCTTCCATGCCGTCCCCATGCACCCAGACTCCATCACCGAGACAGCATTTGTGACACTGGAAGGTCTTTACGCGTTTACACGCATGCCCTTTGGACTCCGCAATGCCAGCGCGACGTTCCAGCGAGTCATGGCCTCCACCCTCCGCGGTATCCCCAACGTCAGCTGCTACATCGACGACATCATGGTTGCGGCCCACAGCTTCGAATAGCTGTTCTCCTTCCTGGCCACCGTGTTTGCTGCCCTCCGCAAAGCTAACCTTTAGCTCAAGGCAGCCAATTGTTCCATTGGAGCTGCGGAAATAGAGTTCCTCGGCTACGTGATGAGCGCAGATGGCATTAAAACTGACCCTGAGAAGATTGCGGCGGTGCAGGAATGGCGTCAGCCCACCTCCGTGGGACAAATCAAGATCTTCCTGGGCTTTGTCTCCGTCTAACGAAAATGTGTCCGCGACCACGCGCGCATCACCAAGCCACTACATGAGTTGACGCACCAGGATGTGCCGTTTGACTGGACCCCAGAATGCGCGGATGCCTGGACGGAGATCAAACATTGCCTGGTCACTGCACCCATGCTCGAGTTCCCCGACTTCAACCTTCCATTCTCCATCACTACTGACTGGTCGCGGGACGGGTTGGGCGCTATCCTATCCCATACAGTGCAATAACCAACTCAGAAGGTGATTGCGTATGCCAGCCGCGCCCTCACCGAGTGAGAGCGGAGGTACCCACCGGTGAAAGGCAAGTGCCTGGCTGTCATGTGGGCACTCCAACACTTCCGCGACTACATTAAAAATGGCAAGCCATTCACGGTCTTTACGGACCATCAGGCTCTCCAATGGCTTCTCACCACCCAGAACCATGACGGCATCCTAGCCAAGTGGGCACTCCTCCTGCAAGGGTACAACATGAAGATCAAGTACCAGCCTGCTGTTGCTAACCGCAACGCGGACGCCATAAGCCGACTCCCGCGCCACGACTGGCCAGAACCTGCCTAGGTACCACCGACTGTCGCAGAACAGACACCGGATATCCTAGCATTGCCAACAGACGTTGAACCGCAATGGGAGGGAGTGGCACGAGAATTTGAGGAGGAAGAACATGAGGTCGTCTTTCAACTCCTAAACGAACTCGACCCCACCGCAGAGGAAGCACCCGCAGAAACCCTACCGGCCGTCTCCACGTCTGGGCTCCAGCTTGCCCGACGGTACAACCCCGCGATCCGCGGATGGACGCTCGAATAGATCGCCCCCCATCTTCCGCAACGACATGCCCCTTCACGAACCTCACGACCAACCACCACTACACCACAGACCAACACCACCACAACCCGCCGACTCCTCATGGGCAGGGTGGACGGTACTGGTTTGTGAATACAAGTTATCGACTAGCAAGTACAAATACTCTCAATATGTAGTGTCACAATGTGGCTTCAATGCACAGTGACCAACCAAAGCATGCATGTGTCACAAACCATGACCAACACATTTCACTTCATGTGGTCAACGTTGAAAACGCATAAAACGAGTCACAAATGGCCAGAGGGGGAAACAATGGTTTAAAAACGCTGTGTATCTTCTAGCAAGTACAAATATCTTTCGTATGTATTGGCACGGTGTGGCTACCGTGCACAATGACCTACCCCAATAGGCATACATCACTGCTCATTTCCAAAGAAGTTTAGTGTGTGTGCTCAACATTCACAACTCATAATACAAGTAAAAAATGGGCAGAGGGAGAAACGATGGTTTGGGAATACTTGCTATCGACTAGCAAGTACAAAGACGTTCGATAAGTGGTTGCACGGTGTGGCTACCATGCACAATGACCAACCAAAGCATTATTGTGTCACTGAATATCATAAAAAGAGTTTCATTGTGTGTTGTCAACTTTCCTTCTTACGGCTGGTCAATCGGAGCAATGGTTGAGAGGTTATTCAAGCTAAAAGCTGCAAAATTTGAAATTCCGTCTACGTCCATTTGTATGAATAAACCAACTTTGTTATCATTGATACTTTTGAAAACTACCCTCTAATCTTACACCCCCCTTATTTTATGCCCTTTACCCATGGGAACCCTTATAATGTCAGTTGGACATCATATGAACACCGTGCGAGTTGGCTTAGTGCTTATAGAGCCATATTCTGGAACGATAGGTCCTATGTTTGAATCCTCGTACGCGCAATATAGCATAGGATCGCGACCTGGGGGGGGGGCGTGTTGTGATACCTCAACTCTACCTTCGAGCCTAAGCCATAGGGGGGTAGGGGGGTGTCATAATGCGGTCGAAATCTGTCCTCCAGGTCGTCCATGGAACTTCCCTCTAGGGGGGGGGGTGGAAGGGAGTATTCCAGTGAAGGCACCTACGCGTAACAAATCAACAAAAACCGACCTGGTATCAAAGGGAGAAACCTTTTGCTATTTATAGACTAGCAAGTGCAAATCCTTTCAACTAGTAGTGGAATGGTGTGATTACNCGCGACCTGGGGGGGGGGCGTGTTGTGATACCTCAACTCTACCTTCGAGCCTAAGCCATAGGGGGGTAGGGGGGTGTCATAATGCGGTCGAAATCTGTCCTCCAGGTCGTCCATGGAACTTCCCTCTAGGGGGGGGGGTGGAAGGGAGTATTCCAGTGAAGGCACCTACGCGTAACAAATCAACAAAAACCGACCTGGTATCAAAGGGAGAAACCTTTTGCTATTTATAGACTAGCAAGTACAAATCCTTTCAACAAGTAGTGGAACGGTGTGGCTACTATGCACAATGACCAACTACATTAGGCATGTGCCTCTTACGATGACCCAATAATATTACTATGTGTGGTCAACGTTGACAAACCATAATATGGGTCACGATTTTCTAGAGGGGGAAACAATGGGTTGGGAATACTAGATGCCAACTACCAAGTACAACGACCTTAAGTCAGTAGTAGCACGGTGTGGCTACCATGCACAATGACCGACAGAAGTAGGCATATGTAATGCGTATGACCAAAGAAATCCGCGGTGTGTGGTCAACGTTGACAACTCATAATACGAGTCACAAATGGTCAGCGGGTGAAAGAATGGTTTGGGAACACCAAGTATCAAATAGCAAGCACAAGGGGCTTCAATACGCTGTGGCACGGTGTGGAGACCATGCACGATGACCAACCAAAGTAGGCATATGTTACTGACCATGACCAAATAATTTCACTAAGTGTGGTAAACTTTGACAACTCATAACACGAGTCACAAATGATCAGGGTGGAAGATAATGGTTTGTGAATACTAGTTATCGACTAGCAAGTAAAAATACCTTGAATATGTAGTGGCACAATGTGGCTTCAATGCACAGTGACCAACCAAAGAATGCACATGTCACAAACCATGACCAACAAACTTCACTTCATGTGGTCAACGTTGAAAACGCATAACACGAGTCACAAATGCTCAGAGGGGAAAACAATGGGTTGGGAACACTACTTATCAACTAGCAAGTCCAAAGACCTTCATCAAGTAGTGGCACGGTATGGCTAGCGTACACAATGACCAACCAAAGGATGCATACGTCACTGAATACGAATGAAGAAGTCCACTATTTGTGGTCAACATTGACAACTCATAACACGAGTCACAAATGGTCAGAGGGAGAGACAATGGTTTGGGAAGCCTATGTATCGACTATAAAGGACAAATAACCTCAATACGTAGTGGCACGGTGTGGCTAATATGACACCAAACAACCAAACTAGGCATATGTCACTGATTATGACCAGAGAATTTCAATATGGGTGGTCAACGTTGACCAACCATAACACGAGTCACAAACGGTCAGGAGAGGAAACAATGCTATGCAAATATTGGTTCTCAACTACCAAGTACAACGACCTTCAGTCAGTAGTAGCACGGTGTGGCTACCATGCACAATGACCGACCAAAGTAGGCATATGTACTGCCTTTGACCAAAGAAATCCGCTGTGTGTGGTCAACGTTGACAACTCATAATACGAGTCACAAATGGTCAGAGGGGGAAACAATGGTTTGGGAACACCAAGTATCANGGTTCTCAACTACCAAGTACAACGACCTTCAGTCAGTAGTAGCACGGTGTGGCTACCATGCACAATGACCGACCAAAGTAGGCATATGTACTGCCTTTGACCAAAGAAATCCGCTGTGTGTGGTCCACGTTGACAATTCATAACACGAGTCACAAATGGTCAGAGGGGGAAAGAATGGTTTGGGAACACCAAGTATCAAATAGCAAGCACAAGGGGCTTCAATACGCTGTGGCACGGTGTGGAGACCATGCACGATGACCAACCAAAGTAGGCATATGTCACTGACCATGACCAAATAATGTCACTAAGTGTGGTAAACTTTGACAGCTCATAACACGAGTCACAAATGGGCAGGGTGGACGGCAATGGTTCGTGAATACTAGTTATCGACTAGCCAGTACAAATACCTTCAATATGTAGTGGCACATTGTGGCTTCAATGCACAGTGACCAACCAAAGTATGCATATGTCATGAACCATGACCAACAAATTTCACTTCATGTGGTCAACGTTGAAAACGAATAACACGAGTCACAAATGGTCAGAGGGGAAAACAATGGGTTGGGAACACCAGTTATCAACTAGCAAGTCCAGAGACCTTCGACAAGTAGTGGCACGGTATGGCTAGCGTGCACAATGACAAAGCAAATGATGCATATGCCACGGAATACGTCCGAAGAAGTCCACTATGTGTGGTCAACATCGACAACTCATAACACGAGTCATAAAAGGTCAGATGGAGAGACAATGGTTTGGGAAGCATATGAATCGACTATAAAGGACAATGAACTTCAATACGTAGTGGCACGGTGTGGCTAATATGCACACCAAACAGCCAAACTGGGCATATGTTCTGATCATGACCAGAAAATTTCAATATGGGTGGTCAACGTTGACCAACCATAACACGAGTCACAAACGGTCAGGAGAGTAAACAATGCTATGCGAATATTGGTTCTCAACTACCAAGTACAACGACCTTCAGTCAGTAGTAGCACGGTGGGGCTACCATGCACAATGACCAACCAAAGTAGGCATATGTACTGCCTTTGACCAAAGAAATCCGCTGTGTGTGGTCAACGTTGACAACTCATAATACGAGTCACAAATGGTCAGAGGGGGAAAAAATGGTTTTTGAACACCAAGTATCAGATAGCAAGCACAAGGGGCTTCAATACGCCGTGGCACGGTGTGGAGACCATGCACGATGACCAACCAAAGTAGGCATATGTCACTGACAATGACCAAATAATGTCACTAAGTGTGGTAAACCTTGACAACTCATAACACGAGTCACAAATGGTCAGGGTGGGAGACAATGGTTTGAAAAAATACTAGTTATCGACTAGCAAGTACAAATACCTTCAATATGTAGTGGCACAATGTGGCTTCAATGCACAGTGACCAACCAAAGTATGCACTTGTCACGAACCATGACCAGCAAATTTCACTTCATGTGGTCAACGTTGAAAATGCATAACACGAGTCACAAATGGTCAGAGGGGAAAACAATGGGTTGGGAACACTAGTTATCAACTAGCAATTCCAAAGACCTTCAACAAGTAGTGGCATGGTATGGCTAGAGCGTCGCACTTTGGCACTAGAGCGTCACACTTTGGCACTAGAGCGTCACACTTTGGCACTAGCGCTTCACACTTTGGCACTAGAGAGTCACACTGTGGCACTATACCTTCATACTTTGGCACTAGAGCGTCACACTTGGGCACTAGAGCATCACACATTGGCACAAAAGCATCACACTTTTGCAATAGAGCATCACACTTTGGCACTAGAGCGTCACACGTTGGCACTAGAGCTTCACACCTTGGCACTCGAGCGTCACACTTTGGCACAATAGCATCACATTTTGGCACTTGAGCATCACACTTTGGCACTAGAGCTTCACACCTTGGCACTAGAGCGTCACACTCTGGCACTAGAGTTCCACACTTTGGCACTAGAGCGTCATACTTTGACACTAGAGCGTCACACATTGGCACTAGAGCATCACACTTTGGCAATAGAGCTTCACACTTTGGCACTAGAGCGTCACTCCTTGGAACTAGAGCCTGACACTTTGGCACTCTAGCATCACAATTTGGCACTAGAGTGTCACACATTGGCACTAGAGTCTCGACTTCTGATACTAGAGCGTCACATTTTGGCAATTGAGCGTCACACTTTGGCAATAGAGTGTCACACTTTGGAACTAGAGAGTCACACTTTGGCACTAGAGCGTCACACTTTGGTACTAGAGCGCCATACTTTGGCACTAGAGCATCACACATTGGCACTATAGATTCACACATTGGCACTAGAGCGTCACACGTTGGCACTAGAGTGTCACATTTGGCACTAGAGTGCACACTTTGGCACCAGAGCTGCAACCTTTGGCACTAGAGCGTCATACTATGGCACTAGAGCGTCACACCTTGGCACTAGAGCATCACACTGTGGAACTAGAGCTCCAGATGTTGGCATTAGAGTGTCACAATTTGGCACAAGAGCGTCTTACTTTGGCACTAGAGCGTCACACGTTTGGCACTAGAGCATCACACTTTGGCACTAGACCTTCACACTTTGGCACTAGAACGTCATACTTTGGCACTAGATCGTCACACTCTGGCCGGTTGACAAAGGGTTATGGGCCCACACTGACCAGTTGTAAGGCACGCTTCGCTCAACTGTGGTACGCCCTCTCCAAGTGCGCACGCCAGCTCCATCAGCTCCATCAGCTCCATCAACTTCATCAACTTCAACGGCTTGGTCTGCACTCAGCACACATGGACCAAGGACAAGCTCTGCCCTTGGAGGCACGACCCTTGTTTCCCAACCAGGACAAGCTCTGCCCTTGGTGGCAAGACCCTGGGTGTGTTGGTGTAGGTATCTTCTCTGTCTGCAGGTGAACATCTGCTGAAGGAGTAAAGCAATCGATCTGCATCCTAAAACCGGTAGCGGACATCAGCTAACATCAGCCTACATCGGCCTTAACGCACCAGAGACGTGGGAAGCAGATAAGGGCAACAAAAATGGTTGACCCATCAGGAGGAGTGGGGACTGCCGCAGGGCAGTCCTCAAACTCAACAGTGGCTACCACAGGGCACACCGCTGGAGCAAATGTGAGTGTTATGTCACTGCCGCAAGGTCTTGGACCCTTGGGAGGAGTTCCCATTTTCGAGGGGATTGACTTCCCCCTTTGGAGATGGCAGTTCGAGCTGGCGATGAAAGTGTGCGGCTTCATCAAACTACTGAAGGGAGAGGAGCAGGTTCCCGCGGAAGCCACATCCGAGCATGAGGCATGGATGGATCGAAATGATATTGTCATGTCATTCCTCAGCAACGCGATTGCTAAGAAGTATGTTCCCATCATTGCCGGATACACGCTGGCTTTCGAAGCTTTCGACAAGCTCAAGCGCGTGCACCAATCCAACTCCCTCGCGAACAGATTATTCATCCTACAACGGCTGATCAGCATGCGGGTGAATGAGGGAGAATCAATCCCCGATTTCCTACATGAGTTTGAAGGACTCCTTGGCGATGCTCGCCAGATGAACTGGGACCTTGACGAGAACATGCAAGCCATGATTCTCCTCGTGGCGCTACCGGAGAGCTGGAGCCCGATGATCACCGCCATGGGCGGCTAGAAGGAGGACGACCTGACGTACACGGCAGTGTCCGAGTACGTGCGAAACGAGGCCATGCGCCGCAGCGGAAGTGAGGCTAACTTCTCAGCCTATGCCGCACGCTACGGTGGCCGCGGGAGCAAAAGGTCAGCCTCTGGTCAGAAAGGCGGTGGCGGAAGCGTTGGTGGCGGAGGCAACAATGGCGGCAAGGCTCCCAAGCGACAGGGTAACTGCCGCAAGTGCGGCAAAATTGGGCACTGTGCAAGAGAGTGCAGGTCGCCAAAGAAGGAAGACGGCGGAAGCGGTGGGAACAAAGGCAGCAAAAAGAGTGGCAAAGAAGCTACCAACATGATGGCACAGAGCACGCCTACAGAAAAAGGAGCGGCGCTGCTCAGACCAGGAGCTTTTGGGCTTGACTCCGGCACCAATCGTCACTCTAGCAATGACCAGGCTGGATTTGTCTCCATCGGCCCCACCGATCGGCGGTTCAGAGGCGCAAACGGTAGCGTCGTGAACGCAAAGGGCGTGGGTGACAAGCTGGTGAGCATCAGCCTCAATGGTGCGGAGAAGGATCTACGGCTACGTGACGTGGTCTACATGCCGTCCTTTGCGGCAAATCTTCTATCCGTGTCAAAAATGACGGACGACATGACTGTGGTGTTCACGCATAAGAAGGCGGTCATCGCCAGGAACGAGGACATCAAGGTCCTCTACGCCAACAAAGATCTCGTGGCACAAGTTCCACAGGTTGACGGACTCTACATACTACATACAATGGCAGCAAAGAGCTCGGAAAACGAGGGCCATGCGGGTGCAGTGGAGGCAGTGGTCTCGACATCCACGCAGGAGAGCACACCAACAAAGACTAAAAACGTATCCCCTGCCGCAAAAGATGACGACGTTGATATGTGGCATAGACGCTTTGGACATGTGGCAAACAGCACGCTTCAAGTCATCCAGCAACAACAGCTGTTCCGTGGCATGGATGGTTGCAAGAAGGATGCATTTGGGTGTGGCAGCCTGTGTGAACCTTGCCTCCAATGCAAGACCAAGCGAACACGCTTTGAGCGAAATGGTCGCCGTGCAGAATCAGCCCTTGACCCCATTCACACCGACGTGTGCGGACCCTTTCACACGGCGTCAAACGGTGGTAGCAAGTATTTTCTGACCTTCATAGATGACCACAGCCGCAAGGAGTGGATCTTCTTCCTCAAAGCAAAGGGAGAGGTCAGAGAAAAGTTGCAGGAGTTTTTCGCCACGGTGGAGCGGCAGACCGGAAAGAAAGTCAAAGCGATGCGAAGCGACAGCGGTGGAGAGTACGAGGTATGAAAGGGCTGGTTGAGGCAACATGGGATCAGCCACCAGCCCACAACGCCTTACACGCCACAGAGCAATGGTGTTGCCGAACGGATGAATCAGACCATCCTCGGCATGGTGCGTAGCATGCTCTTTGATGCAAAGCTTCCACCGCGGTTATGGGCGGAAGCGGCAAGAACGGCATGCTATCTCGTCAACCTGACTCCTGCGGCTGCTCTGGGCAAACGCGGAAAGAAGAAGGGAAAGCAATAGATGACGGCACAAGAAGTTTGGTCAGGGAAGAAGCCGGACGCATCACACCTGAAAGTATTCGGCTGCACCGCATGGGCAAAGGTCCAGGCGGGTGAGGGTGCCGGCAAGCTGGATGCAAGAGCGCNCACAACGCCTTACACGCCGCAGAGCAATGGTGTTGCCGAACGGATGAATCAGACCATCCTCGGCATGGTGCGTAGCATGCTCTTTGATGCAAAGCTTCCACCGCGGTTCTGGGCGGAAGCGGCAAGAACGGCATGCTATCTCGTCAACCTGACTCCTGCGGCTGCTCTGGGCAAACGCGGAAAGAAGAAGGGAAAGCAATAGATGACGGCACAAGAAGTTTGGTCAGGGAAGAAGCCGGACGCATCACACCTGAAAGTATTCGGCTGCACCGCATGGGCAAAGGTCCAGGCGGGTGAGGGTGCCGGCAAGCTGGATGCAAGAGCGCGAAAGTGCGTTATGGTGGGCTATGAGACGGCCCACAAGACCTACCGCATGTGGGACCTGGCAGGAAGAAGACTCATCACCAGCCGGGACGTAACCTTTGACGAAAGGAAACCAGGCAAGGAAGAGATGCTTGATTCCACGCAAGCTCCAAAACAGGGAGAGTGGTTGGTGCCGCTGGAGTCAGGAGATGAAGCTCCCGAGAACTGGCAAGTGGTGCCAGTACAGCAAGCCGTGAAGAACAGTGGTGTGGCAGGAAGAGCGGCTGCGCAGGCTGACGCTGCGGCGAGCTCCAATACATAGTCGGAGATGTCCGAGGCCTCTGAAAACAGCTCAGAGGCCAGTGGCTCTTCAAAAGAAGAAAACACAACTTCAGGGCAGCCTGCAGCACAAGAGCAACAGCAATACAAAGATCCACCAGCAATGCAACATCGCGGCACACAAAACAGAAAACAAACTCCAAAGTACGACGCTGACATCGGAAGCTGGACTGGACTGAGCTGGTCCTGTTTGGCTCAGGGAGAGCCGCTCACTGTGGCTGAGGTGCTGGAAAGGCCCGGTGCGGCCAAGTGGAAGGAGGCGGTGGACAGCGAGCTCGCGTCCATCAAAGAAAATGGCACATGGGTGCTGGTGGACAGACCCGCTAACGCTCACGTGGTGGGCTCAAAGTGGGTGCTCAGGTTGAAGCGGAAGCACGATGATAGCATCGACAAGTACAAGGCAAGGGTCGTGGCGAAATGATTCTCACAGCGCGCAGGGTCTGAGTACGATGAGACCTTCGCACCGGTTGTCACGTTTGCCTCAATCAAGTCCCTGATTGCCGTCGCTGCCGCCAAAGACCTTGAGATCCACCAGATGGATGTGAAGACAGTTTTCCTTTATGGGAAGCTCGACAATGAGGTGCTAATGGAGGTGCTGGAAGGTGTCAAAGCACCCGAGGACAGGGTGTGCAAGCTGGTGAAGGCGCTGTACGGGCTGAAATTGGCCCCACGGATCTGGTACAAGGAGATGGACAGCTTCATGGCTGAGATATCCTTTGCACATTGCAGGAATGACCCCAGCGTCTATGTGCGGGAGGACAAACGTGGCTTGCTGCTCGTGGCATTGTATGTGGACGATCTCATCATGTGTTCTTCCTCGCTGGAGGCCCTTACAGACCTAAAGAAAAAATCTGGCCATCAGGTTTAAGATGAAGGACATGGGACCTCTCGAGTACTACCTTGGGATTGCTGTTCATCGCAGCCGCAAAGCAGGCACCATCGAGCTCAACCAGACCAAGTACATCATGAACGTCTTGAAGTGCTACAACATGGAGGACTGCAAACCCGTCAGCACCCCCATGCCCTCCGACTGCAAGCTCTCCTCCTCCATGTCACCAAGCAACGAGGCAGACCGGCGGGAGATGAAAACCATTCCGTACCAGTCAGCCGTTGGGAGCCTCATGTACGCGATGGTGGGAACGCGACCTGACATTGCGTATGCGGTGGGTCAGGTGAGCAGGTTTGTGGCCAACCCTAGGCTAGAACATTGGCAAGCTGTGAAGCGAATTTTTCGCTACCCCACAAAGACTCGGCACGTCGGACTTCGGTTTGGAGGTCTTGAAGGATCAGACTTGCTGCAAATGGCATGCTATAGTGACGCCGACTGGAGAGGACAGATTGATGACAGGAAGTCCACCTCAGGGTTTGTCT
>SZWC01021077.1:9870-30545 GCA_023375785.1 Penium margaritaceum
AGGACAGGAAACAATGCTATGGGAATATCGGTTCTCAACTACCAAGTACAATGACCTTCAGTCAGTAGTAGCACGGTGTGGCTACCATGCACAATGATCGACCAAAAAAGGCATATGTACTGCCTTTGACCAAAGAAATCCGCTGTGTGTGGTCAACGTTGACAACTCATAATACGAGTGACAAATGGTCAGAGGGGGAAACAATGGTTTGGGAACACCAAGTATCACATAGCAAGCACAAGGAGCTTCAATACGTTGTGGCACGGTGTGGAGACCATGCACGATGACCAACCAAAGTAGGCATATGTCACTGACCATGACCAAATAATGTCACTAAGTGTGGTAAACTTTGACAACTCACAACACGAGTCACAAATGGTCAGGGTGGAAGGTAATGGTTTGTCAATACTAGTTATCTACTAGCAAGTACAAATACCTTCAATATGTAGTTGCACAATGTGGCTTCAATGCACAGTGACCAACCAAAGTATGCACATGTCACTGACCATGACGAAAGAATTTCACTTCAAGTGGTCAACGTTGAAAACGCATATCACGAGTCACAAATGGTCAGAGGGGAAAACAATGGGTTGGGAACACTAGTTATCAACTAGGAAGTACAAAGACCTTCAAGAAGCAGTGGCACGGTATGGCTAGCATGCACAGGGACCAACCAAAGGATGCATACGTCACTGACGACGACCGAATAAGTCCACTATGTGTGGTCAACATTGACAACTCATAACACGAGTCACAAATGGTCAGAGGGAGAGACAATGGTTTGGGAAGCCTATGTATCGACTAGAAAGGACAAAGAACTCCAATACGTAGTGGCACGGTGTGGCTAATATGCACACCAAACAACCAAACTAGATATATGTCACTGATCATGACCAGAGAATTTCAATATGGGTGGTCAACGTTGACCAACCATAACACGAGTCACAAACGGTCAGGACAGGAAACAATGCTATGGGAATATCGGTTTTAAAATTCCAAGTACAATGACCTTCAGTCAGTAGTAGCACGGTGTGGCTACCATGCACAATGACCGACCAAAGTACGCATATGTACTGCCTTTGACCAAAGAAATCCGCTGTGTGTGGTCAACGTTGACAACTCATAATACGAGTGACAAATGGTCAGAGGGGGAAACAATGGGTTGGGAACACTAGCTATCAACTAGGAAGTACAAAGACCTTCAACAAGCAGTGGCACGGTATGGCTAGCGTGCACAGTGACCAACCAAAGGATGCATACGTCACTGACTACGACCGAATAAGTCCACTATGTGTGGTCAACATTGACAACTCATAACACGAGTCACAAATGGTCAGAGGGGGAAACAATGGGTTGGGAACACTAGCTATCAACTAGGAAGTACAAAGACCTTCAACAAGCAGTGGCACGGTATGGCTAGCGTGCACAGTGACCAACCAAAGGATGCATACGTCACTGACTACGACCGAATAAGTCCACTATGTGTGGTCAACATTGACAACTCATAACACGAGTCACAAATGGTCAGAGGGGGAAACAATGGTTTGGGAACACCAAGTATCACATAGCAAGCACAAGGGGCTTCAATATGTTGTGGCACGGTGTGGAGACCATGCACGATGACCAACCAAAGTAGGCATATGTCACTGACCATGAGCAAATAATGTCACTAAGTGTGGTAGACTTTGACAACTCATAACACAAGTCACAAATGGTCAGGGTGGAAGATAATGGTTTGTGCATACTAGTTATTGACTAGCAAGTACAAATACCTTCAATATGTAGTGGCACAATGTGGCTTCAATGCACAATGACCAACCAAAGTATGCATATGTCACTGACCATGACGAAAGAATTTCACTTCATGTGGTCAACGTGGAAAACGCATAACACGAGTCACAAATGGTCAGAGGGGAAAACAATGGGTTGGGAAGACTAGTTATCAACTAGCAAGTACAAAGACCTTCAAGAAGCAGTTGCACGGTATGGCTAGCGTGCACAGTGACCAACCAAAGGATGCATACGTCACTGACTACGACCGAATAACTCCACTATGTGTGGTCAACATTGACAACTCATAACACGAGTCAAAAATGGTCAGAGGGAGAGACAATGGTTTGGGAAGCCTATGTATTGACTAGAAAGGACAAAGAACTTCAATACATAGGGGCACGGTGTGGCTAGTATGCACACCAAACAACCAAACTAGGCATATGTCACTGATCATGACCAGAGAATTTCAATATGGGTGGTCAACGTTGACCAACCATAACACGAGTCACAAACGGTAAGGACAGGAAACAATGCTATAGGAATATCGGTTCTCAACTACCAAGTACAACGGCCTTCAGTCAGTAGTAGCACGGTGTGGCTACCATGAGCAAATAATGTCACTAAGTGTGGTAAACTTTGACAACTCATAACACGAGTCACAAATGGTCAGGGTGAACGATAATGGTTTGTGCATACTAGTTATTGACTAGCAAGTACAAATACCTTCAATATGTAGTGGCACAATGTGGCTTCAATGCACAGTGACCAACCAAAGTATGCATATGTCACTAACCATGACCAACAAATTTCACTTCATGTGGTCAATGTTGAAAACGCATAACACGAGTCACAAATGGTCAGAGGGGAAAACAATGGGTTGGGAACACTAGTTATCAACTAGCAAGTACAAAGACCTTCAACAAGCAGTGGCACGGTATGGCTAGCGTGCACAGTGACCAACCAAAGGATGCATACGTCACTGACTACGACCGAATAAGTCCACTATGTGTGGTCAACATTGACAACTCATAACACGAGTCACAAATGGTCAGAGGGAGAGACAATGGTTTGGGAAGCATATGTGTTGACCAGAAAGGACAAAGAACTTCAATACGTAGTGGCACGGTGTGGCTAATATGCACACCAAACAATCAAACTAGGTATATGTCACTGATCATGACCAGAGAATTTCAATATGGGTGGTCAACGTTGACCAACCATAACACGAGTCACAAACGGTCAGGAGAGGAAACCATTCTATGAGAATATCGGTTCTCAACTACCAAGAACAATGACCTTCAGTCAGTATTAGCACGGTGTGGCTACCATGCACAATGACCGACCAAAGTAGGCATATGTACTGCCTTTGACTAAAGAAATCCGCTGTGTGTGGTCAACGTTGAAAACTCATAAGACGAGTCACAAATGGTCAGAGGGGGAAACAATGGTTTGGGAACACCAAGTATCACATAGCAAGCACAAGGGGCTTCAATACGTTGTGGCACAGTGTGCAAACCATGCACGATGACCAACCAAAGTAGGCATATGTCACTCATCATGACCAAATAATGTCACTAAGTGTGGTAAACGTTGACAACTCACAACACGAGTCACAAATGGACAGGGTGGAAGGTAATGGTTTGTGAATACTAGTTTTCTACTAGCAAGTACAAATACCTTCAATATGTAGTGGCACAATGTGGCTTCAATGCACAGTGACAAACCAAAGCATGCATATGTCACTGACCATGACGAAACAATTTCACTTCATGTGGTCAACATTGAAAACGCATAACACGAGTCACAAATGGTCAGAGGGGAAAACAGTGGGTTGGGAACACTAGTTATCAACTAGGAAGTACAAAGACCTTCAACAAGCAGTGGCACGGTATGGCTAGTGTGCACAGTGACCAACCAAAGGATGCATACGTCACTGACTACGACCGAATAAGTCCACTATGTGTGGTCAACATTGACAACTCATAAGACGAGTCACAAATGGTCAGAGGGAGAGACAATGGTTTGGGAAGCCTATGTATCGACTAGAAAGGACAAAGAACTTCAATACGTAGTGGCACGATGTGGCTAATATGCACACCAAACAACCAAACTAGGCATATGTCACTGATCATGACCAGAGAATTTCATTATGGGTGGTCAACGTTGACCAACCATAACACGAGTCACAAACGGTCAGGACAGGAAAAAATGCTATGGGAATATCGGTTCTCAACTACCAAGTACAACGACCTTCAGTCAGTAGTAGCACCGTGTGGCTACCATGCACAATGACCGACCAAAGTAGGCATATTTACTGCCTTTGACCAAAGAAATCCGATGTGTGTGGTCAACGTTTACAACTCATAATACGAGTCACAAATGGTCAGAGGGGGAAACAATGGTTTGGGAACACCAAGTATCACATAGCAAGCACAAGGGGCTTCAATACGTTTTGGCACGGTGTGGAGACCATGCACGATGACCAACCAAAGTAGGCATATGTCACTGACCATGACCAAATAATGTCACTAAGTGTGGTAGACTTTGACAACTCATAACACAAGTCACAAATGGTCAGGGTGGAAGACAATGGTTTGTGCATACTAGTTATTGACTAGCAAGTACAAACACCTTCAATATGTAGTGGCACAATGTGGCTTCAATGCACAGTGACCAACCAAAGTATGCATATGTCACTGACCATGACAAAAGAATTTCACTTCATGTGGTCAACATTGAAAACGCATAACACGAGTCACAAATGGTCAGAGGGGAAAACAGTGGGTTGGGAACACTAGTTATCAACTAGGAAGTACAAAGACCTTCAACAAGCAGTGGCACGGTATGGCTAGCGTGCACAGTGACCAACCAAACAATGCATATGTCACTGACTACGACCGAATAAGTCCACTATGTGTGGTCAACATTGACAACTCATAACACGAGTCACAAATGGTCAGAGGGAGAGACAATGGTTTGGGAAGCCTATGTATTGACTAGAAAGGACAAAGAACTTCAATACGTAGTGGCACGATGTGGCTAATATGCACACCAAACAACCAAACTAGGCATATGTCACTGATCATGACCAGAGAATTTCAATATGGGTGGTCAACGTTGACCAACCATAACACGAGTCACAAACAGTCAGGACAGGAAACAATGCTATGGGAATATCGGTTCTCAACTACCAAGTACAACGACCTCCAGTCAGTAGTAGCACGGTGTGGCTACTATGCACAATGACCGACCAAAGTAGGCATATGTACTGCCTTTGACCAAAGAAATCCGCTGTGTGTGGTCAACGTTGACAACTCATAAGACGAGTCACAAATGGTCAGGAGAGGAAACAATGCTATGAGACTATCGGTTCTCAACTACCAAGGACAACGACCTCCAGTCAGTAGTAGCACGGTGTGGCTACTATGCACAATGACCGACCAAAGTAGGCATATGTACTACCTTTGACCAAAGAAATCCGTTGTGTGTGGTCAACGTTGACAACTCATAAGACGAGTCACAAATGGTCAGGAGAGGAAACAATGCTATGAGACTATCGGTTCTCAACTACCAAGGACAACGACCTCCAGTCAGTAGTAGCACGGTGTGGCTACTATGCACAATGACCGACCAAAGTAGGCATATGTACTACCTTTGACCAAAGAAATCCGTTGTGTGTGGTCAACGTTGACAACTCATAAGACGAGTCACAAATGGTCAGGAGAGGAAACAATGCTATGAGACTATCGGTTCTCAACTACCAAGGACAACGACCTCCAGTCAGTAGTAGCACGGTGTGGCTACTATGCACAATGACCGACCAAAGTAGGCATATGTACTACCTTTGACCAAAGAAATCCGTTGTGTGTGGTCAACGTTGACAACTCATAAGACGAGTCACAAATGGTCAGGAGAGGAAACAATGCTATGAGACTATCGGTTCTCAACTACCAAGGACAACGACCTCCAGTCAGTAGTAGCACGGTGTGGCTACTATGCACAATGACCGACCAAAGTAGGCATATGTACTACCTTTGACCAAAGAAATCCGTTGTGTGTGGTCAACGTTGACAACTCATAAGACGAGTCACAAATGGTCAGGAGAGGAAACAATGCTATGAGACTATCGGTTCTCAACTACCAAGGACAACGACCTCCAGTCAGTAGTAGCACGGTGTGGCTACTATGCACAATGACCGACCAAAGTAGGCATATGTACTACCTTTGACCAAAGAAATCCGTTGTGTGTGGTCAACGTTGACAACTCATAAGACGAGTCACAAATGGTCAGGAGAGGAAACAATGCTATGAGACTATCGGTTCTCAACTACCAAGGACAACGACCTCCAGTCAGTAGTAGCACGGTGTGGCTACTATGCACAATGACCGACCAAAGTAGGCATATGTACTACCTTTGACCAAAGAAATCCGTTGTGTGTGGTCAACGTTGACAACTCATAAGACGAGTCACAAATGGTCAGGAGAGGAAACAATGCTATGAGACTATCGGTTCTCAACTACCAAGGACAACGACCTCCAGTCAGTAGTAGCACGGTGTGGCTACTATGCACAATGACCGACCAAAGTAGGCATATGTACTACCTTTGACCAAAGAAATCCGTTGTGTGTGGTCAACGTTGACAACTCATAAGACGAGTCACAAATGGTCAGGAGAGGAAACAATGCTATGAGACTATCGGTTCTCAACTACCAAGGACAACGACCTCCAGTCAGTAGTAGCACGGTGTGGCTACTATGCACAATGACCGACCAAAGTAGGCATATGTACTACCTTTGACCAAAGAAATCCGTTGTGTGTGGTCAACGTTGACAACTCATAAGACGAGTCACAAATGGTCAGGAGAGGAAACAATGCTATGAGACTATCGGTTCTCAACTACCAAGGACAACGACCTCCAGTCAGTAGTAGCACGGTGTGGCTACTATGCACAATGACCGACCAAAGTAGGCATATGTACTACCTTTGACCAAAGAAATCCGTTGTGTGTGGTCAACGTTGACAACTCATAAGACGAGTCACAAATGGTCAGGAGAGGAAACAATGCTATGAGACTATCGGTTCTCAACTACCAAGGACAACGACCTCCAGTCAGTAGTAGCACGGTGTGGCTACTATGCACAATGACCGACCAAAGTAGGCATATGTACTACCTTTGACCAAAGAAATCCGTTGTGTGTGGTCAACGTTGACAACTCATAAGACGAGTCACAAATGGTCAGGAGAGGAAACAATGCTATGAGACTATCGGTTCTCAACTACCAAGGACAACGACCTCCAGTCAGTAGTAGCACGGTGTGGCTACTATGCACAATGACCGACCAAAGTAGGCATATGTACTACCTTTGACCAAAGAAATCCGTTGTGTGTGGTCAACGTTGACAACTCATAAGACGAGTCACAAATGGTCAGGAGAGGAAACAATGCTATGAGACTATCGGTTCTCAACTACCAAGGACAACGACCTCCAGTCAGTAGTAGCACGGTGTGGCTACTATGCACAATGACCGACCAAAGTAGGCATATGTACTACCTTTGACCAAAGAAATCCGTTGTGTGTGGTCAACGTTGACAACTCATAAGACGAGTCACAAATGGTCAGGAGAGGAAACAATGCTATGAGACTATCGGTTCTCAACTACCAAGGACAACGACCTCCAGTCAGTAGTAGCACGGTGTGGCTACTATGCACAATGACCGACCAAAGTAGGCATATGTACTACCTTTGACCAAAGAAATCCGTTGTGTGTGGTCAACGTTGACAACTCATAAGACGAGTCACAAATGGTCAGGAGAGGAAACAATGCTATGAGACTATCGGTTCTCAACTACCAAGGACAACGACCTCCAGTCAGTAGTAGCACGGTGTGGCTACCATGCGCAAATAATGTCACTAAGTGTGGTAAACTTTGACAACTCACAACACGAGTCACAAATGGTCAGGGTGGAAGGTAATGGTTTGTGAATACTAGTTATCTACTAGAAAGTACAAATACCTTCAATATGTAGTGGCACAATGTGGCTTCAAGGCACAGTGACCAACCAAAGTATGCATATGTCACTGACCATGACGAACGAATTTCACTTCATGTGATCAACGTTGAAAATGCATAACACGAGTCACAAATGGTCAGAGAGGAAAACAATGGGTTGGGAACACTTGTTTTCAACTAGGAAGTACAAAGACCTTCAACAAGCAGTGGCACAGTATGGCTAGCGTGCACAGTGACCAACCAAAGAATGCATACGTCACTGACTACGACCTAATAAGTCCACTATGTGTGGTCAACATTGACAACTCATAACACCAGTCACAAATGGTCAGAGGGAGAGACAATGGTTTGGGAAGCATATGTATCGACTAGAAAGGACAAAGAACTTCAATATGTAGTGGCATGGTGTGGCTAATATGCACACCAAACAATCAAACTAGGCATATGTCACTCATCATTACCAGAGAATTTCAATATGGGTGGTCAACGATGACCAACCATAACACGAGTCACAAATGGTCAGGAGAGGAAACAATGCTATGAGAATATCGGTTCTCAACTACCAAGTACAACGACATTCAGTCAGTTGTAGCACGGTGTGGCTACAATGCACAATGACCGACCAAAGTAGGCATATGTACTGCCTTTGACCAAAGAAATCCGCTCTGTGTGGTCAACGTTCACAACTCATAATACGAGTCACAAATGGTCAGAGGGGGAAACAATGGTTTGGGAACACCAAGTATCACATAGCAAGCACAAGGGGCTTCAATACGTTGTGGCACAGTGTGGAGACCATGCACGATGACCAACCAAAGCAGGCATATGTCACTGACCATGACCAAATAATGTCACTAAGTGTGGTAAACTTTGACAACTCACAACACGAGTCACAAATGGTCAGGGTGGAAGGTAATGGTTTGTTAATACTAGTTATCTACTAGCAAGTACAAATACCTTCAATATGTAGTGGCACAATGTGGCTTCAATGCACAGTGACCAACCAAAGTATGCATATGTCACTGACCATGACGAAAGAATTTCACTTCATGTGATCAACGTTGAAAATGCATAACACGAGTCACAAATGGTCAGAGAGAAAAACAATGGGTTGGGAACACTAGTTTTCAACTAGGAAGTACAAAGACCTTCAACAAGCAGTGGCACAGTATGGCTAGCGTGCACAGTGACCAACCAAAGGATGCATACGTCACTGACTACGACCGAATAAGTCCACTATGTGTGGACAACATTGACAACTCATAACACGCGTCACAAATGGTCAGAGGGAGACACAATGGTTTGGGCAGCCTATGTATTGAATAGAAATGACAAAGAACTTCTATACGTAGTGGCACGATGTGGCTAATATGCACACCAAACAACCAAACTAGGCATATGTCACTGATCATGACCAGAGAATTTCAATATGGGTGGTCAAAGTTGACCAACCATAACAAGAGTCACAAACGGTCAGGACAGGAAACAATGCTATGGGAATATCGGTTCTCAACTACCAAGTACAACGACCTTCAGTCAGTAGTAGCACGGTGTGGCTACCATGCACAATGACCGACCAAAGTAGGCATATGTACTGCCTTTGACCAAAGAAATCCGCTGTGTGTGGTCAACGTTGACAACTCATAATACGAGTCACAAATGGTCAGAGGGGGAAACAATGGTTTGGGAACACCAAGAATCACATTGCAAGCACAAGGGGCTTCAAAACGTTGTGGCACAGTGTGGAGACCATGCACGATGACCAACCAAAGCGGGCATATGTCACTGACCATGACCAAATAATGTCACTAAGTGTGGTAAACTTTGACAACTCACAACAGGAGTCACAAATGGTCAGGGTGGAAGGTAATGGTTTGTGAATACTAGTTATCTACTAGAAAGTACAAATACCTTCAATATGTAGTGGCACAATGTGGCTTCAATGCACAGTGACCAACCAAAGTATGCATATGTCACTGACCATGACGAAAGAATTTCACTTCATGTGATCAACGTTGAAAATGCATAACACGAGTCACAAATGGTCAGAGAGGAAAACAATGGGTTGGGAACACTTGTTTTCAACTAGGAAGTACAAAGACCTTCAACAAGGAGTGGCACAGTATGGCTAGCGTGCACAGTGACCAACCAAAGGATGCATATGTCACTGACTACGACCGAATAAGTCCACTATGTGTGGACAACAGTGACAACTCATAACACGAGTCACAAATGGTCAGAGGGAGAGACAATGGTTTGGGAAGCCTATGTATTGAATAGAAATGACAAAGAACTTCAATACGTAGTGGCACGATGTGGCTAATATGCACACCAAACAATCAAACTAGGCATATGTCACTGATCATGACCAGAGAATTTCAATATGGGTGGTCAAAGTTGACCAACCATAACAAGAGTCACAAACGGTCAGGACAGGAAACAATGCTATGGGAATGTCGGTTCTCAACTACCAAGTACAACGACCTTCAGTCAGTAGTAGCACGGTGTGGCTACCATGCACAATGACCGACCAAAGTAGGCATATGTACTGCCTTTGACCAAAGAAATCCGCTGTGTGTGGTCAACGTTTACAACTCATAATACGAGTCACAAATGGTCAGAGGGGTAAACAATGGTTTGGGAACACCAAGTATCAAATAGCAAGCACAAGGGGCTTCAATACGTTGTGGCACAGTGTGGAGACCATGCACAATGACCAACTAAAGCAGGCATATGTCACTGACCATGACCAAATAATGTCACTAAGTGTGGTAAACTTTGACAACTCACAACACGAGTCACAAATGGTCAGGGTGGAAGGTAATGGTTTGTTAAAACTAGTTATCTACTAGCAAGTACAAATACCTTCAATATGTAGTGGCACAATGTGGCTTCAATGCACAGTGACCAACCAAAGTATGCATATGTCACTGACCATGACGAAAGAATTTCACTTCATGTGATAAACGTTGAAAATTCATAACACGAGTCACAAATGGTCAGAGAGGAAAACAATGGGTTGGGAACACTAGTTTTCAACTAGGAAGTACAAAGACCTTCAACAAGCAGTGGCACGGTATGGCTAGCGTGCACAATGACCAACCAAAGGATGCATACGTCACTGACTACGACCGAATAAGTCCACTATGTGTGGTCAACATTGACAACTCATAACACGAGTCACAAATGGTCAGAGGGAGAGACAATGGTTTGGGAAGCCTATGTATTGAATAGAAAGGACAAAGAACTTCAATACGTAGTGGCACGATGTGGCTAATATGCACACCAAACAACCAAACTAGGCATATGTCACTGATCATGACCAGAGAATTTCAATATGGGTGGTCAAAGTTGACCAACCATAACAAGAGTCACAAACGGTCAGGACAGGAAACAATGCTATGGGAATATCGGTTCTCAACTACCAAGTACAACGACCTTCAGTCAGTAGTAGCACGGTGTGGCTACCATGCACAATGACCGACCAAAGTAGGCATATGTACTGCCTTTGACCAAAGAAATCCGCTGTGTGTGGTCAACGTTGACAACTCATAATACGAGTCACAAATGGTCAGAGGGGGAAACAATGGTTTGGGAACACCAAGTATCACATAGCAAGCACAAGGGGCTTCAATACGTTGTGGCACNGTCAGTAGTAGCACGGTGTGGCTACCATGCACAATGACCGACCAAAGTAGGCATATGTACTGCCTTTGACCAAAGAAATCCGCTGTGTGTGGTCAACGTTGACAACTCATAATACGAGTCACAAATGGTCAGAGGGGGAAACAATGGTTTGGGAATACCAAGTATCACATAGCAAGCACAAGGGGCTTCAAAACGTTGTGGCACAGTGTGGAGACCATGCACGATGACCAATTAAAGCAGGCATATGTCACTGACCATGACCAAATAATGTCACTAAGTGTGGTAAACTTTGACAACTCACAACACGAGTCAAAAATGGTCAGGGTGGAAGGTAATGGTTTGTGAATACTAGTTATCTACTAGAAAGTACAAATACATTCAATATGTAGTGGCACAATGTGGCTTCAATGCACAGTGACCAACCAAAGTATGCATATGTCACTGACCATGACGAAAGAATTTCACTTCATGTGATCAACGTTGAAAATGCATAACACGAGTCACAAATGG
The DNA here is from genome assembly GCA_023375785.1 of Penium margaritaceum. NCBI lineage: Eukaryota > Viridiplantae > Streptophyta > Zygnematophyceae > Desmidiales > Peniaceae > Penium > Penium margaritaceum. The sequence continues at coordinate 21,814 of SZWC01021077.1, forward strand.
TCAGAGAGGAAAACAATGGGTTGGGAACACTAGTTTTCAACTAGGAAGTACAAAGACCTTCAACAAGCAGTGGCACGGTATGGCTAGCGTGCACAGTGACCAAAGAAAGGATGCATACGTCACTGACTACGACCGAATAAGTCCACTATGTGTGGTCAACATTGACAACTCATAACACGAGTCACAAATGGTCAGAGTGAGAGACAATGGTTTGGGAAGCCTATGTATTGAATATAAAGGACAAAGAACTTCAATACGTAGTGGCACCATGTGGCTAATATGCACACCAAACAACCAAACTAGGCATATGTCAATGATCATAACCAGAGAATTTCAATATGGGTGGTCAACGTTGACCAACCATAACACGAGTCACAAACGGTCAGGACAGGAAACAATGCTATGGGAATATCGGTTCTCAACTACCAAGTACAACGACCTTCAGTCAGTAGTAGCACGGTGTGGCTACCATGCACAATGACCGACCAAAGTAGGCATATGTACTGCCTTTGACCAAAGAAATCCGATGTGTGTGGTCAACGTTTACAACTCATAATACGAGTCACAAATGGGCAGAGGGGGAAACAATGGTTTGGGAACACCAAGTATCACATAGCAAGCACAAGGGGCTTCAATACGTTGTGGCACGGTGTGGAGACCATGCACGATGACCAACCAAAGTAGGCATATGTCACTGACGATGACCAAATAATGTCACTAAGTGTGGTAAACGTTGACAACTCATAACACGAGTCACAAAGGGTCAGAGGGAGAGACAATGGTTTGAGAAGCCTATGTATTGACTAGAAAGGACAAAGAACTTCAATACGTAGTGGCACGGTGTGGCTACTATGCACACCAAACAATCAAAATAGGCATATCTCACTGATCATGACCAGAGAATTTCAATATGGGTGGCCAACGTTGACCAACCATAAAACGAGTCACAAACGGTCAGGAGAGGAAACAATGCTATGAGAATATCGGTTCTCAACTATCAAGTACAACGAAATTCAGTCAGTAGTAGCACAGTGTGGCTACCATGCACAAGGACCGACCAAAGTAGGCATATGTACTACCTTTGACCAAAGAAATCCGTTGTGTGTGGTCAACGTTGACAACTCATAATACGAGTCACAAATGGGCAGAGGGGGAAACAATGGTTTGGGAATACCAAGTATCACATAGCAAGCACAAGGGGCTCCAATACGTTGTGGCATGGTGTGGGGACCATGCACGATGACCAACCAAAGTAGGCATATGTCACTGACGATGACCAAATAATGTCACTAAGTGTGGTAAACGTTGACAACTCATAACACGAGTCACAAAGGGTCAGAGGGAGAGACAATGGTTTGAGAAGCCTATGTATTGACTAGAAAGGACAAAGAACTTCAATACGTAGTGGCACGGTGTGGCTACTATGCACACCAAACAATCAAAATAGGCATATCTCACTGATCATGACCAGAGAATTTCAATATGGGTGGCCAACGTTGACCAACCATAAAACGAGTCACAAACGGTCAGGAGAGGAAACAATGCTATGAGAATATCGGTTCTCAACTATCAAGTACAACGAAATTCAGTCAGTAGTAGCACAGTGTGGCTACCATGCACAAGGACCGACCAAAGTAGGCATATGTACTACCTTTGACCAAAGAAATCCGTTGTGTGTGGTCAACGTTGACAACTCATAATACGAGTCACAAATGGGCAGAGGGGGAAACAATGGTTTGGGAATACCAAGTATCACATAGCAAGCACAAGGGGCTCCAATACGTTGTGGCATGGTGTGGGGACCATGCACGATGACCAACCAAAGTAGGCATATGTCACTGACGATGACCAAATAATGTCACTAAGTGTGGTAAACGTTGACAACTCATAACACGAGTCACAAAGGGTCAGAGGGAGAGACAATGGTTTGAGAAGCCTATGTATTGACTAGAAAGGACAAAGAACTTCAATACGTAGTGGCACGGTGTGGCTACTATGCACACCAAACAATCAAAATAGGCATATCTCACTGATCATGACCAGAGAATTTCAATATGGGTGGCCAACGTTGACCAACCATAAAACGAGTCACAAACGGTCAGGAGAGGAAACAATGCTATGAGAATATCGGTTCTCAACTATCAAGTACAACGAAATTCAGTCAGTAGTAGCACAGTGTGGCTACCATGCACAAGGACCGACCAAAGTAGGCATATGTACTACCTTTGACCAAAGAAATCCGTTGTGTGTGGTCAACGTTGACAACTCATAATACGAGTCACAAATGGGCAGAGGGGGAAACAATGGTTTGGGAATACCAAGTATCACATAGCAAGCACAAGGGGCTCCAATACGTTGTGGCATGGTGTGGGGACCATGCACGATGACCAACCAAAGTAGGCATATGTCACTGACGATGACCAAATAATGTCACTAAGTGTGGTAAACGTTGACAACTCATAACACGAGTCACAAAGGGTCAGAGGGAGAGACAATGGTTTGAGAAGCCTATGTATTGACTAGAAAGGACAAAGAACTTCAATACGTAGTGGCACGGTGTGGCTACTATGCACACCAAACAATCAAAATAGGCATATCTCACTGATCATGACCAGAGAATTTCAATATGGGTGGCCAACGTTGACCAACCATAAAACGAGTCACAAACGGTCAGGAGAGGAAACAATGCTATGAGAATATCGGTTCTCAACTATCAAGTACAACGAAATTCAGTCAGTAGTAGCACAGTGTGGCTACCATGCACAAGGACCGACCAAAGTAGGCATATGTACTACCTTTGACCAAAGAAATCCGTTGTGTGTGGTCAACGTTGACAACTCATAATACGAGTCACAAATGGGCAGAGGGGGAAACAATGGTTTGGGAATACCAAGTATCACATAGCAAGCACAAGGGGCTCCAATACGTTGTGGCATGGTGTGGGGACCATGCACGATGACCAACCAAAGTAGGCATATGTCACTGACGATGACCAAATAATGTCACTAAGTGTGGTAAACGTTGACAACTCATAACACGAGTCACAAAGGGTCAGAGGGAGAGACAATGGTTTGAGAAGCCTATGTATTGACTAGAAAGGACAAAGAACTTCAATACGTAGTGGCACGGTGTGGCTACTATGCACACCAAACAATCAAAATAGGCATATCTCACTGATCATGACCAGAGAATTTCAATATGGGTGGCCAACGTTGACCAACCATAAAACGAGTCACAAACGGTCAGGAGAGGAAACAATGCTATGAGAATATCGGTTCTCAACTATCAAGTACAACGAAATTCAGTCAGTAGTAGCACAGTGTGGCTACCATGCACAAGGACCGACCAAAGTAGGCATATGTACTACCTTTGACCAAAGAAATCCGTTGTGTGTGGTCAACGTTGACAACTCATAATACGAGTCACAAATGGGCAGAGGGGGAAACAATGGTTTGGGAATACCAAGTATCACATAGCAAGCACAAGGGGCTCCAATACGTTGTGGCATGGTGTGGGGACCATGCACGATGACCAACCAAAGTAGGCATATGTCACTGACGATGACCAAATAATGTCACTAAGTGTGGTAAACGTTGACAACTCATAACACGAGTCACAAAGGGTCAGAGGGAGAGACAATGGTTTGAGAAGCCTATGTATTGACTAGAAAGGACAAAGAACTTCAATACGTAGTGGCACGGTGTGGCTACTATGCACACCAAACAATCAAAATAGGCATATCTCACTGATCATGACCAGAGAATTTCAATATGGGTGGCCAACGTTGACCAACCATAAAACGAGTCACAAACGGTCAGGAGAGGAAACAATGCTATGAGAATATCGGTTCTCAACTATCAAGTACAACGAAATTCAGTCAGTAGTAGCACAGTGTGGCTACCATGCACAAGGACCGACCAAAGTAGGCATATGTACTACCTTTGACCAAAGAAATCCGTTGTGTGTGGTCAACGTTGACAACTCATAATACGAGTCACAAATGGGCAGAGGGGGAAACAATGGTTTGGGAATACCAAGTATCACATAGCAAGCACAAGGGGCTCCAATACGTTGTGGCATGGTGTGGGGACCATGCACGATGACCAACCAAAGTAGGCATATGTCACTGACGATGACCAAATAATGTCACTAAGTGTGGTAAACGTTGACAACTCATAACACGAGTCACAAAGGGTCAGAGGGAGAGACAATGGTTTGAGAAGCCTATGTATTGACTAGAAAGGACAAAGAACTTCAATACGTAGTGGCACGGTGTGGCTACTATGCACACCAAACAATCAAAATAGGCATATCTCACTGATCATGACCAGAGAATTTCAATATGGGTGGCCAACGTTGACCAACCATAAAACGAGTCACAAACGGTCAGGAGAGGAAACAATGCTATGAGAATATCGGTTCTCAACTATCAAGTACAACGAAATTCAGTCAGTAGTAGCACAGTGTGGCTACCATGCACAAGGACCGACCAAAGTAGGCATATGTACTACCTTTGACCAAAGAAATCCGTTGTGTGTGGTCAACGTTGACAACTCATAATACGAGTCACAAATGGGCAGAGGGGGAAACAATGGTTTGGGAATACCAAGTATCACATAGCAAGCACAAGGGGCTCCAATACGTTGTGGCATGGTGTGGGGACCATGCACGATGACCAACCAAAGTAGGCATATGTCACTGACGATGACCAAATAATGTCACTAAGTGTGGTAAACTTTGACAACTCACAACACGGGTCACACATGGTCAGGGTGGAAGGTAATGGTTTTTGAATACTAGTTATCTACTAGCAAGTAAAAATACCTTCAATATGTAGTGGCACAATGTGGCCTCAATGCACAGTGAGCAACCAAAGTATGCATATGTCACTGAACATGACGAACAAATTTCACTTCATGTGGTCAATGTTGAAAACGCATAACACGAGTCACAAATGGTCAGAGGGGAAAACAATGGGTTGGGAAGCCTATGTATTGGCTAGAAAGGACAAAGAACTTCAATACGTAGTCGCACGGTGTGGCTAATATGCACACCAAACANTCAACTAGGAAGTACAAAGACCTTCAACAAGCAGTGGCACGGTATGGCTAGCGTGCACAGTGACCAACCAAAGGATGCATACGTCACTGACTACGACCGAATAAGTCCACTATGTGTGGTTAACATTGACAACTCATAACACGAGTCACAAATGGTCAGAGGGAGAGACAATGGTTTGGGAAGCTTATGTATCGACTAGAAAGGACAAAGAACTTCAATACGTAGTGGTACGGTGTGGCTAATATGCACACCAAACAACCAAACAAGGCATATGTCACTGATCATGACCAGAGAATTTCAATGTGGGTGGTCAAAGTTGACCAACCATAACACGAGTCACAAACGGTCAGGACAGGAAACAATGCTATGGGAATATCAGTTCTCAACTACCAAGTACAACGACCTTCAGTCAGTACTAGCACGGTGTGGCTACCATGCACAATGACCGACCAAAGTAGGCATATGTACTGCCTTTGACCAAAGGAGTCCGCGGTGTGTAGTCAACCTTTACAATTCATAATACGAGTTTCAAATGGTCAGAGCGGGAAACAATGGTTTGGGAACACCAAGTATCATATAGCAAGCACAAGGGGCTTCAATACGTTGTGGCACGATGTGGAGACCATGCACGATGACCAACCAAAGTAGGCATATGTCACTGACCATGAGCAAAAAATGTCACTAAGTGTGGTAAACTTTGACAACTCATAACACGAGTCACAAACGGTAAGGGTGGAAGATAATGGTTTGTGCATACTAGTTATTGACTAGCAAGTACAAATACCTTCAATATGTAGTGGCACAATGTGGCTTCAATGCACAGTGACCAACCAAAGTATGCATATGTCACTAACCATAACCAACAAATTTCACTTCATGTGGTCAATGTTGAAAACGCATAACACGAGTCACAAATGGTCAGAGGGGAAAACAATGGGTTGGGAACACTCGTTATCAACTAGAAAGTACAAAGACCTTCAACAAGCAGTGGCACGGTATGTCTAGCGTGCACGGTGACCAACCAAAGGATGCATACGTCTCTGACTACGACCAAATAAGTCCACTATGTGTGGTCAACATTGACAACTCATAACACGAGTCACAAATGGTCAGAGGGAGAGACAATGGTTTGAGAAGCATATGTATTGACTAGAAAGGACAAAGAACTTCAAAACGTAGTGGGATGGTGTGGCAAATATGTACACCAAACAATTAAAATAGGCATATGTCACTGATCATGACCAGAGAATTTCAATATGGGTGGTCAACATTGACCAACCATAACAAGAGTCACAAACGGTCAGGAGAGGAAACAATGCTATGAGAATATCAGTTCTCATCTACCAATTACAACTACCTTCAGTCAGTAGTAGCACGGTGTGGCTACCATCCACAATGACCGACCAAAGTCGGCATATGTACTGACTTTGACCAAAGAAATCCGCTGTGTGTGGTCAACGTTGACAACTCATAATACGAGTCACAAATGGTCAGAGGGGGAAACAATAGTTTAGGAACACCAAGTACAAGGGGCAAGCACAAGGGGCTTCAATACGTTGTGGCACAATGTGGAGACCATGCACGATGACCAACCAAAGTAGGCATATGTCACTGACCATGACCAAATAATGTCACTAAGTGTGGTAAACTTTGACAACTCACAACACGAGTCACAAATGGTCAGGATGGAAGGTAAAGGTTTGTGAATACTAGTTATCTACTAGCAAGTACAAACTACTTCAATATGTAGTGGCACAATGTGGCTTCAATGCACAGTGACCAACCAAAGTATGCATATGTCACTGACCATGATGAAAGAATTTCACTTCATGTGGTCAACGTTGAAAACGCATAACACGAGTCACAAATGGTCAGAGGGGAAAACAATGGGTTGGGAACACTAGTTGTCAACTAGCAAGTACAAAGACCTTCAACAAGCAGTGGCACGGTATGGCTACCGTGCACAGTGACCAACCAAAGGATGCATACGTCACTGACTATGACCGAATAAGTCCACTATGTGTGGTCAACATTGACAACTCATACCACGAGTCAAAAATGGTCAGAGAGAGAGACAATGGTCTGGGAAGCCTATGTTTTGACTAGAAAGGACAAAGAACTTCAAGACCTAGTGGCACGGTGTGGCTAATATGCACACCAAACAACCAAACTAGGCATATGTCACTGATCATAACCAGAGAATTTCAATATGGGTGGTCAACGTTGACCAACCATAACACGAGTCACAAACGGTCATGACAGGAAACAATGCTATGGGAATATCGGCTATCAACTACCAAGTACAACGACCTTCAGTCAGTAGTAGCACGGTGCGGCTACCATGCACAATGACCGACCAAAGTAGGCATATATACTGCCTTTGACCAAAGAAATCCGCTGTGTGTGGTCAACGTTTACAACTCATAATAGTTGTCACAAATGGTCAGAGGGGGAAAAAATGGTTTGGGAACACCAAGTATCACATAGCAAGCACAAGGGGCTTCAATACGTTGTGGCACAATGTGGAGACCATGCACGATGACCAACCAAAGTAGGCATATGTCACTGACCATGACCACATAATGTCACTAAGTGTGGTAAACTTTGACAACTCATAACACGAGTCACAAATGGTCAGGATGGAAGATAATGGTTTGTGCATACTAGTTATTGACTAGCAAGTACAAATACCTTCAATATATCGTGGCACAATGTGGCTTCAATGCACAGTGACCAACCAAAGTATGCATATGTCACTAACCATGACCAACAAATTTCACTTCATGTGGTCAACGTTGAAAACACATAACACGAGTCACAAATGGTCAGAGGGGAAAACAATGGGTTGGGAACACTAGTTATCAACTAGCAAGTACAAAGGCCTTCAACAAGTAGTGGCACGGTATGGCTAGCATGCACAGTGACCAACCAAAGGATGCATACGTCACTGACTACGACCGAATAAGTCCGCTATGTGTGGTCATCATTGACAACTCATAACACGAGTCACAAATGGTCAGAGAGAGAGACAATGGTTTGGGAAGCCTATATGTTGACTAGAAAGGAGAAAGAAATTCAATACATAGTGGCACGGTGTGGCTAATATGCACACCAAACAACCAAACTAGGCATATGTCACTGATCATGACCAGAGAAGTTCAATATGGGTGGTCGACGTTGACCAACCATAACACGAGTCAAAAACGGTCATGACAGGAAACAATGCTATGGGAATATCGGTTCTCAACTACCAAGTACAACGACCTTCAGTCAGTAGTAGCACAGTGTGGCTACCATGCACAATGACCGACCAAACTAGGCATATGTACTGCCTTTGACCAAAGAAATCCGCTGTGTGTGGTCAACGTTGACAACTCATAATACGAGTCACAAATGGTCAGAGGGGGAAACAATGGTTTAGAAACACCAAGTATCGCATAGCAAGCACAAGGGGCTTCAATACGTTGTGGCACAGTGTGGAGACCATGCACGATGACCAACCAAAGTAGGCATATGTCACTGACCATGACCAAATAATGTCACTAAGTGTGGTAAACTTTGACAACTCATAACACGAGTCACAAATGGTCAGGGTGGAAGATAATGGTTTGTGCATACTAGTTATTGACTAGCAAGTACAAATACCTTCAATATATCGTGGCACAATGTGG
>SZWC01021080.1:0-37082 GCA_023375785.1 Penium margaritaceum
TCTCTCTCTCTCTCTCTCTCTCTCTCTCTCTCTCTCTCTCTCTCTCTCTCTCTCTCTCTCTCTCTCTCTCTCTCTCTCTCATCGCAGTGTGCTGTGGATCTGGTTTGGACAAGCCTGTGTTGATCCACACGAGTATGCGATTGGTCTGCGCTGTCTTGTAAGATTTCTTGTGATGTATAACGATCCATGTTTCCAACAGGGGGAACCTAATTATGCAGTAGGGTCAAGCCTGAGGGTAACATAGCTTTTTTCTTCTTCTGAATTTACCCATTCCTAGCGTATCCTGAGCACACAAGGGCGGTCAGTCTTGGATGGCTTCTCAGATAAAGTTGCATCAAGAGCAATGACTTGATGTTTCTAAATGAGCTTGGAAGTAGTGTTTAAGCTCACATGGCAAAGTCAGCAATGTAGCAAGCGATGGTGTCGAAGGGGCACCGGTGACAAACATAAGCGTAGCCAGAGAGGAAAGAGACGACAAAGGGACCGCATCGGGCAACACAATATAGATCATCAATAACTGAGGCACAGAGAACTATGGCATTAGTGTTGCAAGCTTTCCTTGTGTTTTAGTCAGCTACGTGTTAAAAACAAAAAGACTTCTCCTAGTGCATACATGGACAATATGTAGGGTGAGCTAGGGAGCATCCACAAAGAGGACATTAGAAATGTACAAGGGGCCAAAGGGACCATCAAATATCACAACTCGATACCCTGGACAGGCAAGGATTGACCAGATCTCCTGCAAACAGACCGAGCAGACAAAATGGGACTGAGAACAATGAAGCTACCGTGACAACAAGCCATATGATGGATGGCGCATAATTCAATGGTTGAGGTACCCCAATCAACACGGTCTGTCGCCGACACTTCAATATGTGCCACGTAACACTCTGTTGATACTTGACGCTGAGTAGAGAACTCACTACAAGTACGGATAACATGAGTCTGTGACTCATTAAGTAGTTCTGCCATGGCCATCCTCACCACACTCCAGTAAAGTTTCCCATATGCGTCATCATGGAAAACAAACACGCCAAGATGAGCTGACTATGGACCACTTGGTTGTGACAACACACTCACACCTCTGTGAGTGCAAAGTGCCAATACTTGACGAAGCTCATCAATGGTGCAGTTCCCGAGGGTGTTGGTCTCTGTTGCTACTCGGGGAAGTGTGTGTCTCATTAGATGTTGTGGTCGTGGAACACCCCTCCTGTGTGGTACTAGAAGACGTCCACTTTGCCTGTGTCGTGCATGATGGTGATCCACTAGAGGGGTTTCTGGTGCTCAGTGTAACGATGTATGCCCTTGTAGTTACATCAATAGACAGAACATCCATTGCCATTACTCGTCAGCACTGGCTGCTTCTACCCCTTATGTGCCCCTTCTTCTCCTATGTGGCCACTGGAACGCTCTGAGTCTGGCCAGTCGGGGGAGAGGGAGGGGAGGAGGGTGTGATGTAGGTAGATCTCAAGACAAACAGGGTTAGAGGTGTCGGGTGGGTCGTAGTCACCGCCACAAAAATCATACTCTTTTGATGTGCGCGGGCAGCCTCCTTGACTGATATCACCGGAACATGGTAGCATTGGGCCCAAGGGAGGAGTTGAAGGGGCTCCAACGTATCACCAAGAACTCCACGGTCAAAGCCGGAGAAGAGGTCAGCGTCCTCCAGATGGACCCCTAGCACAAGAGTGTCGAGGGCCGATAGTTGTGTCCCCCCACCAGTCCTGAGGCATGTGTAATTGTTGATGGCGTGCCTCCAGTAATCAGCTATAATCTCAAAATTAGGGAGGGGCTCGTGAAGACAACCCACCCTCTTTGCATGTTTTTCTGTTGCAAATAGCATGAGGGCCAATTTCTAGTCTTGAGAAGGCTTTTCCTTGGTCCGAATCCCTCATGTGCCCAAGAAGGGATAGAAACTACCTCCTTTGGTTGAGCATAGGTCATGTTGCAAATCGCTCTCGCTGCTCCCTTCAATTGGCGTGTATTGGTGGTCTGGTATCAGCTGTAGCATTAAGGCTAGATGTCCTCTGTGTCCGTCCACTCCTAAAACAGGACCTCCTAGTGAATGAACCCCGCCTCTCTCTCATAGCGAGGTGGGGGAGTCTCATAGTCCTTCCGCTAACGCTCCGTTGGGAGGGCAATCTGAAGCTCCAGTGAAGGTGCATGAAAAGGTTGTGTTCGAGGAGAATACCTGTGAAGGAGAATCTTACCTTCTGTCGCCAAGAGTGTTGACAGGCTGATGGCACCAATGTGTATCAGCTCGTGCTCCCTGTCGCAATAGGCAAAGCCGCTACTCAAGCGTACAAATATCACTGAAATGTGGATCAACAGCTGACTCCTCCGCATCCTTGATTTCCTCTTTCTCAAGGGGATGCTGCTGTCATACAAAGATGTAAGAGGTGGACTCTTGGGCCAACAGTGTGCCTCCATCAGCTCCACCTAGCGTCTGCTCAGAAACCTCTTAGCACTCCTACAACAGGTCACAAATATCTTGAAGCGTATTGCTTTGAGCTTGTTGCTGTCAACACATCTCGTCATACTCACGCCGAATGTCATCGATTACCTGTAATTGTAGGCTCATCATGCCTGACGTGGGAAATTCTATAGTGTTTTGGGATCCTATCCTTCTTAGCGCTTGGTGCCATGTGCACCGCTCAGTATGGACTTAGGTGATGAAGTTGTCAAAATGGAAAATTGGTAGACGGTTTAAAACAATAGCAAAGAATGATGTCCGGGGTAAAGCTTTGGCCAAAGGGAAAATGACATCAGCAGCCACTCTAGTGATGTTAGCAAGGGTGTGATGATGTCAGCAGACAGAGTGCTAATGTCAACAGGGTCTAAACCTGCTGACCCCTTCATGGAAGCAGTCTGACAAAAAAATTCCTCACTTTTTTTTTCTATCTCGCATGACTTCTCCGTAACTTTGTGCATGAATGTAGGGATGATCTCGTCATCCCTTCTTATAGAAGCAATAGTGACTATTACTGCTAGTAATTGCTGTTATGGCTATTGTTGCGCGGAAGCGCAAGTGTGCAGTAGGGATGGAAATCGGATCTCACTTGGCTGCATTGCCTAGTAACATAGTGGAGCAGCGCGACTGTGTGGTTGCATGATGTTCCTGGTATTGCTCGCTACTCCCCTGCAGCATTACTACTATTGCCGTAATGATTTTTCTTCATTGTTGATGCGACTACTACTATGGCTTTCTCGGCTGCTCTTCTTGTTGTTGTACTGCCACGCTTCTACCACTACCACATGGCTACTACCATTCTTCCATGCTACTAATTTTCTTGCTGATGCTTGACGCTCTTGTTGTTTTCGTGGCTACATGAATTTGCTCATGTGACCGTCGGTGTTGCCACGCTGTTGCGGTCCTGCTCTTACTCAGTTGCTCCCGTTGTGGTAGTTGTAACAACTTTCGTTGCTATTTTTTTGTCGTCGTCTAGTAGTGTCAATGACATGGTGGCGCTGCTGCTGCTGACATCGTGGTGGCGTCGATGCTGCTACTCTTTGTTATAGCAAGTCACCAGGACGTGTTGTGGCCTACCAGGACCGTGGTTGCAACAGTGGCTCCTAGTCCTATTGTTGATGGTGCTTCTGTAGTATGTAGCTCAACGAGAAGTGTCCTGTAGCTTTGATACAACCTGAAGATTGGAAGGTTCCTCGTTTTTCTGCCCCTAACGTGGCACTATAATCCTGACAACTGACGCATTGGCATGCAAGGCAGGTACAAGAACAGCAATGGTTTGGCTAGTGGAGACATGCACAGTGTCATAAGCTTTAACAGATTCATTTTGAAAATGTAAATGACAATTGAGTAGCTCATAGCAGACGTATCTCCTGCAGCAAATGGTGGGTGACGCACACGACACGGTTAGTTTTGCCTTAAAATCCCATCCAAAGTCACCATACTGGGCGTAACTCAGTACACAGGTTTCCGAATGCAAAACCGTCCAAGAAGCAGTTTGACCAGGATGTACCAACTGTACACATGCATGGGTTTGACATTGAACGGTGGACATACAATGGAAAAAATGCAAACCAGGACCAAGGCCAGTCCACCGAGCAAACACTAGACGCTGCAGAAAAAGTGGAGAGTGCCCCAGCAAGTCTCCGGGATGCCCTGATAGCTATCATGTAGCTGCTGATGGTTGGATCAATGCTTCATGGTTCTTCAAGGCAAGTTGGGTCTGCATCATGGATCCACATGTGCGTAGACATAGCACAGTGGTCACACTCAACATTATGTACAGATGGGAACGGCTCACATCTCAAAAACGAATTCCTAAACTCAGCGCATGTCCTCAAAATCAAGATTTTTACGCTGTTCGACCAAGGACATTTTGACCAAATTCACTGGCCTCTAGTGTTTCCTTCTTAAAGGTTCTGACATATTTTATCACCTTCTTCAAGTATCCACAAGACTATTGTGAATGGTAACGATGTTCCAATGCTATTTGATCAACTTCTTGACAGTGCTAGATGCGCCTAGATGTTTTAAAAACTCCATGAATTCCGTGTAGCGTTTCCTAAACTAACCTCTTCTGACTCGGCGTGCACGGGTCGCTCGACTCGAGCCTCCAAGAGCCCAAGTATGCCTCATTCTTTTTTTTGCTCTGATTTCTGTGTACTCCATGGCTTTGAAAAATTTGGTTGAAGTATATTTTTTTCTCATTGAAAGTCATGCAATTGTTCCAACTCAGCAAATCGTCTTCTATTTCACACCTTCTATGTGTGAACTATCCATATTGCGCTCGCTGTAATTGTCAGGTCTTTGCCGTTAATGCTCAAAATAAAACATTGTAATGATTATCTTTAATTTAAGCATGTGGTGGGCCACAATAATAATGACAAAGATACTAACTCATGGTGGTTGCGGACTTGGTTAGGTCTTGGATGCAACAATGTTTATGATAAATTTATGAGGTATGCTCATCTTTCCTGTGGTCGTATTGCGGGAGGTCCAGTTCGGCCCTCTCTCATCGCGGTTGCGAGGGGTGGTTGGACACCACCCCTCACCATGGCGAGGGCAGGCCAGCGGCCAGCCCTTTGCTGGTCGCCGGCCAGCTGGCTGCCGGCTGGCAGGACGGCCGGCGGCCGGTCAGGTGAACGGCCGGCCACCTACTGGCCACCGATTGAGCTGGTCATTTGATCGAAGGCCAGGAGGCTACAAGGCCTCAAGGGTCGAGGCCTCGTCCTCAGCCTCTCCAACTCACCTCATCAGTTGAGCAAGGAAGAGGGATATATCGAGAGCAAGAGTGAGGATTCTGTACGCAAGACATCAACGATTGTGCCTTGCATGCGGTGCTTTCTCGTTGATGCTTCAAAAACAAAACTCAATTCCCTCCGAAACGTGTTTTGAAGATAAGCGGGCTCGCACAAAGCTCTCAACGAGGGAGAGGCAAGCGCAGTGTATACTGATCCCTTGATTTTGGTTGGTAAAACTCACGGAGAGGTTGTGAGCGTGCACGTTTGCCCAGACTCCTGAACATTTGTTGGATATCCAAGATTCCGCAAGGCCTTCTAGCCAATGTGCAAACCTTTGACCACGGTAGCTTGAAACAAACAAAAAAAAATCCTTCACAAATCACTGTCCGGATTTGGCCACAGTACGGTAAGATGCATTTCTGCACTTAACCTGACTCGACCTGCTAGGCACTTTTACCGTTGGAGCTGATCCACTCGAATCTTGATGGCCCTCTTCCAATTGGGTCCCTCTCCGATTGGGGTTGCTATGTCCTTATCCTAAGTGACGGCTTCACCCAAATGAGGTGGAGCTACAACCCCTGCCATAAGAGCAATGCAGTCTAGGTGGTATGCCTCTGGCTAGAGATTGTTGAGCGCCAGTCTTGTCACACACTTTACACGTTCTAGTAGGATCATGGTGGTGAGTACCTGAGTGGGATGAACGTGATTTTTTCCCCTTCTTTCTGAGATGTTTTTCACCAGATTTCTGTCCCTCGTACACCTAGGGAAACAGTTTGCCCAAGCGCTTGAATGGCACCATGGAGGATGCGGTTCTTCCCATGCTGTCTGTGTAAGTTGTGGCAAGATGCCGACATGCACTCGCTACCATGCAAGCTAGGCACACAACATACATGGCTGCAGATGGCGCAGGAGTTGGTGGAAATCACATGAGAAGATAGTGAGCTACAAGTAGTTGAGATTCCAGAGCTAGAGAGCTCTTAGCACATGGTTGACCGGGCCACCCACTCGAGCAACTCGAAGTGGGGCCCGGCCGCCACCCTGGGGTCGAACCGAACTGGTTGGCTAAAAGCCACCATAGTCACTCACACCTCGGAGTGACCGAGAGTGTGGCCCCGCAGGATCAGCAACTCGGTGCAAGAGGTACAAAGCTAGCACAACATGCCAAGCAGGTAAAACCAAGAATCCACATCGACCACGAGCGTATGTGGTGCATACATCTCTCATGGGATCCCTCTCATGTTCCAGCCACGCAATGACTAATCACCAAATGTTGAGAATAGCAAGAAATCTCTCTTGCAAAACTGTGCATGGACGAGCCCACGCCAATCTTGCACCAGGAAAAGACGCCAGTGATGCGTGGCCCACAGCTTCATATCTGCTCAGTCACCTATAGTAGAAGTTTGTGTAAATGGATGGAGTCAAGAGGTCACTTGCGTGTTTGAGAGACAGAACGAACACTCCCCCATGACCCACAGACAAACAAGCCACACACCACACGAAGAATCAGAGGAAGAGGAACAGACAATAAGTTGTCACATCAGCCAGGGTCATGGCGTGCAGGTAACAAGCCAACCGCATGCATAGCAGCCTTGGACATTCCACTTCTGAGAGCTTTGGTGAGAAAGTCTACACGATGCTGATGCAAGTCGACCCAGACGGCGTGGAACTCTTCTACGGCAATGCGCTCGCGCAGAAAGTGATGCTCAATGTTGATGTTCTTGGTGCGCGAATGGTGCATGCCATCATGCTCAGTAATTGCCTTTGTGCTTTGATTGTTGTAGTGCAACGTGATGCAGTGGATGGGTAAGCAAGGTTGCTACAGCAAGCGAGAAAGCCAGACACTCTCACACGTACTTGCGCCACGTGTGACATACTCAGCCTCACTGGAGCTGCGCGTAACACAACCCTGCTAGCCACTTTTCCATAAGATAGCAGTCCCACCGGCAAGAAAGATGTAGCCACTGCGGCTACGTGCATCTGCATCATGAGCCTCGTCACTGTCAGTGTATCCATCAACAACTATAGAGGGTTGTGACCTGTAGCACAGTCCTACACACGTAGTGGACAGTGCGTAGCGGAAGATACATAGTGCAGCCACGAGATGCCTGTGACAGGGCTGTTGGGAAAACTGAGCCAGGAAGTTGACCGGGAAGGCCACGTACGCTTGGTTGGTAGTGGCGAGGCAGATCAGGGATCCAATCATGCTGAGCTAATCAGTGACATCAACAGTGTCTCCTAGCTGAGTTGTGTTGAGTGACATCAGCAGGAACTGGCCAGCTGGAGTCAACGGGGTGGATGCAGCGGGGGTGTCAGCAAGCAAGGAGGAGAAGTGCTCCCCCAGGCTGCGGATGTAGGCAGCCTGGTGCATGTGCAACGTCCAGAGCTGGCGGTCACGCTCGAGCTCCATGCCGAGAAATGAACGAGCTGGACCCAAGTCCTTCATTATGTAGGCGGATTGCAACAGGGTTTTTACTGACTGCACGGTGGCGGGACTGGGCGACGCAATGAGGAGATAATCCACTTAAACTAAGACGGCCACAATGGGCTGCAAGGGTGCACTCGAGAAGAGCATTGGATCAATAGTGCTACGACGGTAGCCACCCTTCTCCTCGGAATTCTTGAGTCTGTAGAGAGCTTTACTCAACCGCAAAACCTTGTTTGTGCCATCTGTAAATCCTGGGGGATGCACCATGTAGATCTCCTTGTCGAGGCGTCCGCGGAAGAAGGCATTTTTACATCCATGTGCTCTAGTTCCCAGTCGTGTTGGACAACCAGGATGAAGAGAGCTTAGGCCGTGGAGTGTCGTCCAATAGGGGCAAACGTCTTGTCAAAGTCAATGCCTCGAATTGGGGAGAATCCCTTGGCGGTGAGCCGAGCCTTACACCTGTCAATCGTACGATCAGGCTTCAGCTTGCGCCGTAGTACCCAACGGGCCGCAACAACGTTGTGACCTGCTGGAAGATTAACAACTTCAAGCACCTCATGTTTGTTCAAGGCCGTGAGCTCCTCATGCATGGCCTTCTCCTAGAGATCAGTGTCAGTTGCCTTCCTTGTCTGTCGGACAATGGTAGGCTCTGCTGGGATCGAGAGAAGCTTGCTTGCCACAAAGCAGGCATCAACATATCCTGGGACTGAGGCATCTAGAGCACTGTGGAACTCATGAGTGACGAGTGTGTTGCCCACTACTGAGTTAGGGTGGACGACGCTGACAGCAAGTCCAAGTGCATCAAGTCCAGTGGGTCTGGTAGCGGAACCGGTTGTTGTGGAGGATGCACTGAAGCGGGTGCAAAGCTTAGAGGGCTGTGAGGACTGTGTGATAGAGTTTTTGTAGGATTGAACGGAGTCTCCCTCCACAAGTGTACTGCTCTGGTATGAGTGGAGGTACATCAATGAATGGAGAAGAGGACTGTCTCACCAACAACCACTGTTCACTGTAGGGCAGGCGTTGGAGAGGGATCAATGACAACACATGGAGGAGACTGTGCCAGAGTGTCAGCAGACAGTGACGGAGCACTGAGAGGCGCTGACGTGGAATCAAAGGACGTAGAAAGGGCAGACGCTGGAGAAGGACCAGATGGGGATGCAGACCGGGTGTTGAGGTGCGTGTTAGCGCTAGGCATCATGTCACACACAGGAGAAGAGGGGTTAGAGGAAGAGGGAGGTACCCCCGCAAGACCGGAGGCTGGAACAGACCCACCCTCCCAAGCCGACGGAGTGAGGACAAAGAAGAAAGGGAGGGAGGGCACAAGACAAGTCGCGAGGAAAGACATTCTCACAGAAGAGGACATCTCGCGAATCGACAACAAGTGCGCAATAAAGATCCCAGAAGCACCAGGCTTTGGACATGGCCGAGACCTCAAGGAAAGTGCGCAAGTGAGCGTGCGGACTGCGTTTACCATCGCGCAGGTCCACGGGAAGCCAAACCACCGTAATGCGTCCCTAGACACAAGCAAGGCGGAGATCCACGCGACAGCCAAACCAGTGTTCAAATGGCGTGACATGACGTGGGAGAGGAACACGGTTCCAGACCCACGCCATGTAGGACATGGCTTCAAAAGAGAACAACGGGGGAAGGTCAGATGCACTAAGAAGGGTACACACAACATAAGCAAGAGTTATGTTCCAACGTTCAGACACGCCGTTTTGCTGAGGTGTGTAGGGAGCTGTGGTTTCAATGCTCACATCTCGAGACAAGAGAAAGTGAGAGGTGGGACCGATGAATTCACCACCACGATTACAAGAAAAGACACAAAGACGACAACCACAAGCAAGTTCTTCATGGGGAAGCCAGACCTAGAGAGTGGAGAAAACATCACTCTTTTGTTTGGGTGCAAAGACCCAACGCATACAAGAGAAGTCATCAGTGAGATAGAGCACGTAACGACCAATCCCCCCAAGATTTTAATGAGGAAGAGGCCCCATGACATCAGCATGTAGTAGGTCAAGAGGATGAGACATGCGAGACTCCGAAGTGGAGAAAGGAGACTGATGCATTTTACCTTGAGTGCAGTCAAGGCAGTGAAGGAGACAAAGGGTACGGAATGTAGCAACATCAAGGCCATCAGCCGGGAGCACAAGAAGAAAATGGCGGCGGTGTGGATGTGGCACAAGCGACAATGCATCGTCAGCGTTGTAGGACGCAATCTCATCAGTGAGATCACCAGGCCCAACGTGAATGAGAGCACGGACAAAACGCGCGGATTCAGCATCAGTTGGCATGAAAGGAGGGTTTGCTGAGGGATTGGACAAGTGGTAGTACTCCCACAGCTGCTCATCTTGCACCCAAGCACTGAAGTGAACCTCCCAAGATGCGAACGAGAGTTTAGAGGTGAAGTGAGGTGGTGCTTAGTCAAATTCAGGTTTGCGCTACGTGGGTTGTGCACGAGCTTTGGCAGTGGTGGCTCCTGCCACAACTGCAATAGCAAAAGGATGTAGAACTGAGAGAGGCTGTGTTGGTTGCGAAAGCAGGAGAGGTGGAGAAAGCAACAACAGTGGCAGTAGCAGCGGATGCGGCAGGCGTGGAGCGCAATGCATGCTGCAGGCGGTTAAGAACAAGATCGGCAACGTGATTGGAGAGTATTTTCTGATCACCTTGTTAAGTGCGCAACTTTTGTTCTGTAGCGTGCTGAGAAGTGAGGGCTACTTGAAGGGCAGCACACTCTTTGCGCACCTCCTCCTACAGGGAAGAATACTGATCATCGTCTACTGGCATGGTGAGTGGTACAAGAGAAGAACAGCTCACCAAAGCTAACGACGTAGGCCAAGTAATGGAGGTAGTGCCAATGCTACTGAAGCTGCAATGACTACCAGAGAGGAGGACGCAGAGACAATGAGGCAGGCGACTCCATCAAGGACTACACTTGTGAGGATGGAGACAACAGCTGCAGCTGTGACCTGGATGCAGACCTACTGGCCAAGTAAGGAGGATGCAGTTGCAGGGGAAACCTGGAAGGTGGAGGTTTGGATGGAGACAATAGCATTGGAGAGGATGGTGGCAGCTGGGGCTACTGCAGCTAGGACAGAATCAGCTACTGTTGCAGCCTGCGTGACTATGTTGACGGCTGTGGCTGCAAGAGGGCCCTGATCAACAACAGCGATGGTGTGGGTGTCAATTACCTTGCCAATAGTAATACTGGCAGGTGCTCACGCAATACATGTTGTGGCTGCAAATGTGGATGAGACAGCAACACAAAAGACAATGGCGGCCTCCAAGACTGTGAAGATGCCACAATGCAATAAGGTGCCCCAGTTTTTGTGGCATACTCGGGGCCTCGACCTTGTTTGAGGGGCATCTGGGCCATTTTCCGTTTTTCGGAAATTTGGCTCGCGGTCGAGCTCACCTCCGCTCGACCGCGACTGAGTGGATGCGGGGATGCGAGGATGCAAGGATGCGAGGAGCGAGCGAGCAAGTGCGAGATCCACACGCCAAGGGCATGTTTTGCTCGCACCTTCGTGTGGCGTTCCGAACACGCCACACGAGGGTGGCTTCCCCTCCTCTTGGCGAGTGGCGTACCAGTGACGCCATCCGTCGAGGGGTTGTTTCGACGGACAGCCCCGGCAACGGACGCGGTCAATGGTGGCAGTAAAACCGGTGACTGCGACCGTGCGACGGTCGCAGTTCTCCGGTGGCGTGTACAACAAGGCGACCGCACCCACCGCCGAGAGCCATACAAGGTCAACGCGGCGGCTCGCCAAGAGAGAAGACAGACCGTCCATCTCGATGATCGACGGCCAAGCATTTCTCGTACTAAGCATTAGGTGCAAGTAGAGCACCAAGTTCAGGTGCAGGCAGAGCACCGAGTTCAGGTGCAAGTAGCTTGTCGTAGCAAGCTAGGAAAGTAGTAGGCTGAGGCCTAGGCTAGCCAGCCGGACAGTAGAAATACCCTGTACTCAGTTCAATCTAATTAACCTGTATTTTCCAGCTCTGGCTTCCAGAAATCTCCAAGTCTATCTTTCCGCTGCGACTATGCTCTCCACACACCAAGGCTGAATCTCCAGAGAGCACCCACTCTCACACAGAAGGTCCAGAGGATGCAGTAGTAGCTTGAGATGCAACGGGAGAAACGGTGGAACGCGAGGTAGCCTCGATTGGTTGTGCTGGAGCCCTAGCCACGGCTGGTGTCGTCCCTGCGGGGGTGGCATCCTGACTCTGTCGATGCGTCCTACAGGCAACGGGAGAACTTACATGAGATGAAGGACGCCATTGATCGCATGGTGGCCCTGTTGCAGGTGTTTTCTGCGCGGTTGGTGAGTTGTCCGAGGCCAACTGGCAGTAGGCTGCGTACTCACCGGCATTTGCTCGCGCCAAGGCGTCTGCTAGGTTGTAGTCCGCTCCATGATGGTACCCTGGGCTATCACAGCGACGGTGAGGAAACCACGCCTCGATCCCTGTCCAATCTGCTTCCTCTTTGTTATGTACAACTCGCACGTAATAGCGTTCCCACTCACTGTGCCCCCTTGGAGAGGTGGGGGCTGATGCTAGCTTTGGAGGTGAACAAAGGGTGACAGAAAAGGCCATAGATGGGGCTGTTGCTATGTACACAGGCGTGGAGCTTGGTAGTCCAGTGTGTAGGGAATGGTGCCTGACCATTGTAAAGGGTTGTGAGGAGGCTAAGTTGTGCAGCGGGGCTGCTGTTGACCAATGGGATGCGCGATAAGAAAGGTACGAGCAGCGGGCAGCCGTTGGGCTAGCGCTCCTATGATTCGTGACATGGAGGGCAAGGGCAGCCGAGAGTTGCTCAAGTGCTTGGTGCGGTGCTTGCTGCAAGAGCGACGAGCTGTTGGACTGTGTTCTGCGATGCTGCACAATGAGATGAGCGCGGGTAGCTGAAAGCCAAACAAATACGTGCGTTAGTGCTGGGTGGCAGGTGAGGACTACAGGTGAGCCGAGGCCAGAATGCCTCAGATCTATAGTGTTGTTGTGCATTGGTACTAAAAAGCTGCGGAGATGTGGAGCTGCCAAGCTACAAGGAAGTGCTACGAAAGTACAGAGCTGTGGGACGGCGGGACTGTGGGACTGAAAAAATGTGGATCAACTGGGGACCAAGGCTAGAGTGTCGAGGAACTGTGGTGCTGCGGAGCTGCGGAGCTATGAAATGCAAAGTACGAGTAAGCAGAACTATAAGACTGCACAAGTGCAAAGCTCAAGTGGGACGAGGCTAGAGGGCCTCTCCGTCATGGTGATGCAGTGCTCCGTTGATGCGGAGCCAAGAAGTCATAGTACAGGCAAGTGGGAGAGGCACAGATGTGAAGGTGCCCTCGTGGATGTCACTTGCTCCACATCCCACAAGACCCCATATCAATGGAGCGAAGGGGGTTGCTCCTCCTACTCTTGTACCAGTAGGTAGTGGCAAGAGGCCAACATGCAATCGCTACCATGCAAGCTAGGCACACACAACATCCATGGTTGCAGATGGAGGGGGAGTTGTTGAAAATTCTTTGAGAGGATAGCGAGAGACAAGTAACTGGGAGTCCAGAACTAGCGAGCTCTTTGCACACGGTTGACCGGACCACCCACTCGAGCAACTCAAAGTGGGGCCTGGCATCCACCCGGGGGTCGAACCGAACCGGTTGGCTAAAGGCCACCGTGGTCACTCACACCTCGTAGCAACCAAGCATGTGGCCCCGCAGGATCAGCAACCCGGTGCAAGAGCTACAAAACTAGCATAGCATGCAAAGCAGGTAAAACCAAGAATCCACTTCGACCACCAGCGTATGTGGTGCATTCATCTCTCATGGGATCTCTCTCATGTTTCAGCCATGCAATGGCTAATCACCAAATGTTGAGAATAGCAAGAACTCTCTATGGTAGAACAATGTATGGACAAGCCCACGCCAATCTTGCACCCGGCAGAGATGCCAGTGATGCGTGGCCCACAGCTTCATATGTGCTCAGTCACCTACAGTAGTATTGTGTGTAAATGGATGGATTCAAGAGGTCAGTCGCGTATTTGATAGACACAACTAACAGTCTCCACGCGATCTTCTTGATTACTTCCCCCTTGAGGAATTCTCAAGCATGACATGGGTTTGAAAGTACTAGCTGCACAATCCACTTCCGGACCACGTCACGGTGAACAATATGTGGTTCTTTATTTGCGATGCCTTTTGTCTTGCTGACTTCTAGGGCTCCTTCCCGTACGTGTGGTAGACCAAGGACCAATAGGAGTCCAAGATCACATCTCGGGGTCGCATGTGTGACTTCCTCGATGATTTCCCACAGTCGAAGACCTTGCAGTTTTGGGACTCAGCTCGGTATTCTGTTGCAGAATCTTATGACACCTTCTTCTTTGAGACTCTCACTCATTGAGACTTATCCAATATCTTGTTGCTGGCCATTGACCATGTTTTCATTCTTGTGGCTTGAAGCGGATGGAGGAGTATGCTTGTGGATGGTCTTGGTTTCTGTCTCACATCTCTCACTTGTATTCTGTTGTGTCTTCCCGGCTTGTGTACATCGGTGTGTAGATGACTGACGGCGAGACGTGACGCTAATGGAGTGTCGTCCGGTGGAGCCGACGCATGCTCAGGCCCACACGCAGTTTCCTGGAGCCTCCTCCCTCCTTCGTGCTCAGCTCCATCGGCAGATCTCCTTGGCAGTCGTGCCGTCGGCAGGCACTATCGCTGCATATGCTCCGTGCACACATCCAGCGCCATGTCTGACGACACTGTTGCGTTCGCAGTGCTATACCATGCCTAGGATCCAAGTTCCATGAATTTCTGGCACTGTTGGTACTGGGGATTAACATAGACGCTACCTGGGTTTAGGCAGCCATAACTCTTCACTGCTATTCTTCTAGCTGAGTTTGACCGCACGACTGCGTTTGCAGCTTGCGTATTGCGGTATGGTCCAGTTTTCAGGCGAACCGGACGACGCCCGGGTTTGGGCTGTCGGCCGTCTGGCACGGCTCACCAAGAAAACCTGCCTGCCTGAAGATAGAGCTATTTTCTGATTGGCTGTGAACTGAGTAACAAGTTCTACAGAGGCAGGGGAGGCTAGTTCTTGGAGGGGTCTCCCATTGTGTCTCATTCTTGTTTCTTAATCAGTCACTTCCAGTCTTCAGCTACTTTTTGGCGCTAGCACCAGCGTGCGCATCTGTGAGTAACAAACCTAGAGCACGCAGACTTCGACTCTAGAGTGGCAGACTGAGGAGGCAGCAGACAAAGCAATGAGCATGGAAGCCTGCACGCTGCATCAACAACGCAATCACCCCAACCTGCGCTTAAGAATAGTTTCCAGCTTGGTATTATAGCTACAGCACAACAGCAGGAGTAGACAAATGACGTACACATTCCTCACTACGCCGGTGGACCCCCATACACGCCACTGCAGGGGAAATGCTGCCCGATTTTTCCCGGCAGCAGTGACCCGCCTGGTGGCGGAGTCAGATTTTTTCCCACGGCCACTGGCCCAGGGGAAATGCTGCTGGAATTTTTTTCGGCAGCACTGACCCCCACGTGTGACGTAAGGAGGTGAGCGGTAGGCCGCGTCAGGTACCCGTTGGCGAGACGTCAATGGCGACGTCAACCAGGTACAGTGACTAGGGGCAGCCTGTAGCAGCAGAAGCAGGTCACAACAACAGCGAGTAGTGGTAACAGCAACGAGCAGCAGCTGTGTGCAGCAGCAGTAGCCGGCAACAGCAGGAGCAACCCGCAACAACAAGTAGCAGCAGCAGCTTGCAGCAGCAACTCACAGTGGGTAGCAACAGCTTGCAGTAGCAACTGGAAGTGCGCAACAGCAGTAGCGAGCAGCAGCAACCGGCTATAGCAACAGCAGTAGTAAGTAGCAGCAGCAGCCCGCTGTAGCACCAGCAGCAGCGAGTAGCAGCCAGTAACTGCTAGCAGCAGCAAGCAGTAGTAGATGCAGTAGGGGCTAGCAGCAGTAGCTGCTGCAGCTACTCGTAGCCCACTGTTTTCAGCAAGAAACGTTTCTTGCTGAAAGCTACGAGTAGATGTAGCAGCTACTCGTAGTGCTAGCTACTCGTAGCATAGTAGGTGCTGCTGCTGCTACTAGCACTACGAGTAGCTGTAGTAGCAGCTACTGCTAGCCCCTACTATTGGCTGCGATTTGCGAGTTGCGAGGCGCAAGCAGCGAGCTTGCGCCTCGCAACACGCAGATCGCAGCCAACAACGAGCTCATTGTGAAAAACGAGAAAAAAAAGAAAAAAACGAGAAACCAAAAAATTCCTCACCCTGTAGGCGGCCCTACAGCGTGTGCAGGCACAACCACAGCCGTGGCAGCAGCCATGGCAACGGCAGCAACACCCTGTGGCTGAGCTCAGCAGCAGTAGTAGAAGTAACTACAGAAGTAGTAGCAGCTACTGTTGTAATAAGAGCCACAACACTAGTAGCATCAATAGCAGCAGCTATTGTTGCTACTAGTCATAAGAGCAGAAGCAACAGTAGTAGCAGCAGTAGCTGGAGCAGCAGACCAGCAGCAGCAGCTGTAGTAGTAGCTGCAGTGTAATTAACACACCAGCGGCTCCAACAACCGCCTCTGCTGACATCAACTGACATCACTGGTGACATCACTGCTCACATCAGCAACAAAAAAATCTACAGCAGCTTCTGACGCCTCCCATCCTAAGTTGACGTCACTACTAATATCAGTAGCAGAAAAAAGGGGAAGAATAAGGAGCAAAAACAAAGCACCATGGCAGAGAACAAAGAGGGGTCTCCCTCCATTAGAGGACCCCCCTTCCTACAACAACTGCAACAGTTGTAGCAGCAGTAGCAATAGCAACTGCCGCCATTGCAACAGCACCAATAGCGACAGCAGCAGCAGCAACAACAACAAAAATAGGAGCAACAACAGCAGCTGTAGCAAAAACTATAGCAACAACAACTTTAAGAGTAGCAGTACCCGCAACAGTAGCAACAACAGTGGCAACAACACCACCCGTAGTAGTAGTAGCAGCAACAGCAACAACAGCAGTAATAGTAGCAGCAGTAGCAACAGCCATAATAGCAAAAAACACAGCAACATCACCAACATCTTGCAGGCTCAGTTGTAGTTCATGCTGCCACGACAGATCCGCTTGCCGCCTTGTGCCAAAAGTTTTCCACGCTGACACAACAGCTCGCGACACTGCAGTTGTCGACACCGTTACCACAGCAGCAGACGCAGCAGTAGCCGCATTAGCAACATTAGCAACTAGCATAGCAGCACCAGCAGCAGTTGCCGCCGTAGCAGTAGGAACGTCAGGAAGTACCCTTGGTTCTACCCAGGTACGCGAGCCCTACGGTCTCCTAAGCCACATAGTACCTGGCTCATCAACACACCGAGCGCCTATAGCTAACGGTGACGTCCGTCCTAGGCCCCACTCTCGGTGTCGGCCGCAGGCCAAAGGACATCGAAACCCCGCAGTCGGCGCTTCAAGCTGGTGACCAGTTCCAGAGGTTGGAGCTCAGGTTCTGGATCTGGGCACAGGAGGAGAACTTGTGGCTCTACGTCCTACCCTTCGACTCCACCTAGGCCGACCAGGTGTATGATCCTGGTCGCGCCGAGTGTGCCCCCGTCCTTGTGGCCCCTCCAGCTGTATGCCTCGCCCTTGAGCCCTTCCTTGGCGACCTCACCACTGGTGCTCTCCTTGACCCGGCTGTCGCGTGGCACATACTCACGTACCCTCATCGCCTGTCTAGTGACGCCGAGACCAGCCACCTGATTTGGGAGTTCAACTCCGTCCGCATGGGAGAGACCGAGACCGTCACCTCCTACAAGCAGCGAGTAGAGGACATCCTGTGCCGCCTCAGAGATGTCGCATCACCCCCTCTCTCCGCGCTTCTGACTATCAAGCACGTCGCCATCGACCCCTTCTTCGACGTCTTCGACCATTCCTCCCAGGACGTCCCAAACGCGATGGGTGCTCAGGGTACCCTCATGCCCTGGGCATACGAGCTCTTCCTTGGCATCAAAGAGGTTCGTCAAGAGTCACACATCCATTGCACAGAGTCCCTTGCCTCTCATACTGTCGCCTTCGTGGCCGTTGCCGCCCCAATAGCAGTAGCTTCTTCCCATGCCATCCTGTCTGGGAAGAAGAAGCGCAAGGACAAGAGGGGCAAGGGCCCTTAGGAGCAGTCTAGCAGATCCGGCGGCGCCAACCTTGTCTTCCACATATGTGGCCAGTCTGGGCATGGGTGGTACATGTGTCTGCTCCCGACTGACAAGGATCACGTCATCGCCACCATGCATCGCAAGCGAGAGTGTTGCCTTGCCACTACTGTTGTCACAATCGTTGCTCTTACTCGACATGCGTCGCTCGCGATGGCTCCACCTTAGTATCTACGGCACGCTCTTGGACTTCGGTGCTATTACACCGTTGTCGGCCTACTCCGTGGAACCCTCCACTCGCGAGCGTCAGCTAGAGCAATTCATCGCACTTCAGCTCTGCCTTCCTCACCCTCCTCTCCAGGGAAGCACAAGTTGTGTAGTCGCTAGTTCCTCCCTATCCTACATGAAAAAGTATTTGCTACGGTTGTGTCCTATATCCTTATCCACACCATCCTCTACCGTGCCCTTCCCACTCGAGCCTCTTTCTGATGATGTTGCCTGGCTGGATAACTGGTGGTCCCGGATCGCACCTCCGTCCACCGCGTCAGCGTCGCTTGCCCATGGCCATGTGACTGTCAGCGACCTGGCCACACTGGTCTAGGATTTGTGAGAGACCTGGATCATCGACTATGGGGCCAAGCATCACATGACGGCCTCGCGTTAGGCCTTCAGTGTCCTTGGTCCCGTCACCGATGTCACCGGGGTTCGGATGGGCCCTAGTCAGGTATTACCCGTTCGTGGTGTCAGAGTCGTTCGTTTTTGTGGTCCTGCTGGTGATGTCTTCGTGACTGATGTCCTCTTTGTCCCTGGCCTTGAGCTCAGCCTCCTGTCTCTCACCGTACTTGATCGCATGAGCATGGACGTTCTGCACCCGCGTGGTACGGGCACTGTGTCATTGCGTCCGCCAGGTCATGTTGTTCTACATGCCACCGCCCGTGGCAACTTATGGCACGTACCGTGCCTGTCCGCTTCCACTGTGTCCCCTCCTCATCGACCGACACTGGCCATGTGTATGTTACCAGCACACTGTCTCGCAGCACACATGTCTCTTGCATCATCACCTCTATTATGTCCACTCTGCCATTGTCGATAACATGCTTGGAACGCAGCCAGCCACGGGCCTTGACGCAACCTCCTTTCCTCTGTCGCGTCCTACCGAGTGCATTGATTGCAGTCAAGGGAAGATGCCCTGTTCCACCTACCTCCTCTCTGACGGCTTCAACTTCGAGGCCATGACCTACATGATGTGGGTCTGGAACCGGATTCCCCACTGACCCATTCACTGTTAGTCCACACCATACCAGCACTGGTGTGGAGAGCGAGCCGACCTATGTTTGGCCCGGGTGTGGGGCTGTGTAGCCATTGTGTGGTAGCGCGCCCCACACTAGGGTCGTAAGCTCGAGCCTCGTGGCGGTCCCATCATTTTCTTAGCGTCTCACGTCAGTCAAAGGCATGGCGTCACTGGGATCCGACCCGACATTGCATCGTCGAGTCTCGAGATGCCCTCTTCTTCGAGGACCTCTTTCCCCGCAAGCTTGTCACCCCGGCGCGTCGATGTTCCTCCCTTCGCGTGGGGAAGTGACGAGTCCGTCCTTTATCTAGCCGCGTTCGGGTGTTCCATTATCTGTGCCCGTGGCTTTGTTCGCGCCGGCTGCCCCTTCTGTGTCCGTTAGCCCCTCAGGGCTGGCAGCCCCACCTATGTCCGGTAGCCCCTCACGGCCGGCTGCCCCATCTGTATCCTATAGCCTCTCAGGGCCAGCTACCTCGTCCGTGTCCGCCAGCCCGTTAAGGCCGGCTGACCCATCTGTGTGCGACATCTCCTTAGAGCCGGCTGCCCCTTCCGTTTCCGCCAGCCCCTCACATCCGGCCGTCCCGTCCGTGTCCGACAACCCCTCAGAGGCGGCTGTCCCGTCCGTGTCTGCCAGCCCCTAAGGGTCGGCTGCCCCGTCTGTGTTCGCCTGCCCCTCACGGCCGGCTGCCCCGTCCGTGTCCGCTAGCCCTTTAGTGTCGGCTGCCCCGTTTGCGTCCGCCTGCCCCTCAGGGCCGGCTACCCCTTCCGCGTCCACTAGCCCCTCAAGGTCGGCTACCACGTTTGTATCGTCGCACTACAGACGTGGTCCGAGTGGGAGCCTTAGACCCAGGCCGATAGTGAGGAATCAGGTTGCCTCACATCCTCTTGCGCCACAACCCCTTGTCATCCCACGAGGCTCCTCACCTCATGTAAGACCCACTTCCACAGTTGTGAGAGGGGATCCCGACACCAAGGCCTTTGGCTTGGCCACACATTTAGTCATCAGTGACCTGGGACGTGCATGCCCTCACTGTCCGCTCCATGGTGCGACTAGAGGACCCAGCCACCCTACGTGAGGCTCGGGCGTCTCCCGAGGCCGCTCACTAGGAGCCTGCATGCGCTGATGAGGTCGCCACCATTCGGCAACATCATGTCTATGAGCTCGTCAAGGTCCCTGTGGGCCGTAAGGCCATTGGCGCCAAGTGGATTCTCTGGCAACAGTGGAAGCCAGATGGGTCCCTGGACTAGTGCAAGGCTCGTCTCACAGGCAAGGGGTTTGCTGAGGTCCGTGGGATCGATTACAACCAGATCTTTACCCCGGTCGATCGGTTCTCCAACAGTGAGGCATTGTTCAGCCTGGTTGCCCATCACGGGTGGGAACTCTATCAGATGGATGTGAGCACCGCCTTTGTCCATGGCTCACTGGAGGACGAGGAGCTGTACATGGTGCAGCCTATAGGATTTGACGTTGGCTCCTGCAAGGTCTGGAAGTTGCGGAAGGCCCTCTATGGCCTAAAGCAGTCACCGCGCTACTGGAACCAGGAGGTTAGTTGTACGCTTCTTAGCGGCGGTCTCCTCCGTAGCTCTGCCGACCCCTTGCTATTCATCAATGCGCGAGGCCAGACCCTCTTTGCTGTCCTCATCTATGTCGACGACCTGCTTATCGCATCGCCGGATGTAGTTGCCATCCAGCGAGTCAAGGACCTGCTGCATGTTGCCTACCAGATGAAGGACCTCGGGCCAGCATGAGTATTTTTGGGCATGGAGCTTGAGCATGACCGCTCTGTGAGAATCCTACATGTCTATCAGGCCGCCTACGTCGAGACATTGTCCAGGCACTTCGCTGAGGATCTGCCCCTCCTGCCAAGAGCGTCCTCACCCATGTCGCCCGATGGTCAGACAATGCTCAAGAGCTCTGATCTAGTCGTGGTGGGGGAGCCATTAGATGTGACCATGTATTTGCGCGTCATTGGGTCACTGATGTTCTTGGCAACGACGACGCGTATAGACATTGCGTTCTCTGTCAACCTCGTAGCATGGCGAGGCCTTATGTTCCGATGACAGTCGTCCGTTGCGGCGACGGATACATCGATAGTGACTGGGTCGGCATTCCGGACGGTAAGAGTCACACTGGCTGGATCTTTTTTTAGCGGGACGGCTGTGTCCCAGTGCAGCGTCAATCAAGGCTGCATTGCACGGAGCAATGTTGAGGTCGATTATGTGGTACTTAGTTCTGGCAATTTTGAGAGTGTGATTGCGCCGCCTACTGTCTGTGTTGTGTCAGTCAGTCACATCCATCACACTGCCCTGTGATAATGAGAGTGTCATGGCTATTGCTGACAATCACGACGTGCATCCCAGTCGCACATAGCATATCATTGTGGAGTATCACTAGGTGCGTTCGTTGTTGCATGACGGCAAAATGAGCATTGTGTGGGTTTAGACAACATGGCAGTTGGCTCATTTTATGACCAAGGCATTGAAGGGTGGCTCACTCTAGAAGGCTGTGAGTGAAGTCGGTGTGTGTCCGTGAGGCTCTCTCTATCTCTCTCCCTGTCCGTTGGGTCTCTGTGCTCACTTCCCGTCCACGTACACTATGCTTGTGTGTCATGGGAGAGTGTTGGTTTTTGTCTCATATCTCTCACTTGTATTCTGCTTTGTCTTCCCGACTTCTGTACATCTACGTGCAGATGACTAACGGCGAGACGCAACGCTGATGGATTGTCGTCCGGTGGAGCCGACGCACGCTAAGGCCCACAGGCAATTTTTTGGAGCCTCCTCCCTCCTTTGTGCTTAGCTCCATCGGCAGATCTCCTAGTGTGAGGGAGAGTGAGGGGAGTGGGAGAGACACAAACCAAGCGAGCTAGGCCATGGTTGCTTAAGTAGCGAAGGAGTTCAAGGAACAAAGGTGAACGGGGTAGAGGGCCAAGAGGAGGGCTAGCGGGATGGCGAGCGGGCAAGCGGCGAGCCCAGCCTCGCTCACACCCACGCACAGCGAGAGCCAAACACGGACCTCACCCACACATTATCCTCAAACGCAACCTAGAAAACCCGGGGAAATAACCCGGACACAAATCCCAATCACACTAGGAACCCTAGTGTCAACAATAATTCAAGTTGTGCAGGCTTGTGCTAGAGGCAACCCTGATGCACCCTGTGAGTGTGGCTTGTGATAGTCTTCCTGTGAGCCGGCACCACGCGAGCGGTGACATCAGCTTGTGTTTCACTTCAGCATCAATCACCTGTGTTAGTGAGGTGAGTGTGCAGCGAGGCCAGAGGTCACAATAGATCTGTGGGACACAAACCAACACTCCCCCATGACCCACAGTCGACGCACAGTGACATGAACTTGTTTGTGACTTAGGTCACAAGGAAGTATTACAAGGAGTGACAAACAACTATACACAGACAAGGAACGATCATTCACCTAGGGTGACCACGTGGACACAACAACCCAACAGCATGCACAGCCACCTTAAAGATGTTACTGCTCAGTGCCTTCGTCAGGATGTCGGCTCGCTGCTGTCCTCTATCAACCCAGACCACCTCGACGTCCCCTGTAGCAATACAATCACGCAAAAAATGATACTCAACATTGATGTGCTTCGTGCGTGTGTGATGCATG
This sequence comes from Penium margaritaceum, assembly GCA_023375785.1. NCBI lineage: Eukaryota > Viridiplantae > Streptophyta > Zygnematophyceae > Desmidiales > Peniaceae > Penium > Penium margaritaceum. Next base: position 22,675 of record SZWC01021080.1, read on the forward strand.
CCATCATGTTCAGCAATGGCCTTAGTGCGCTGGTTGTCACAGCTCAATGTGATACTATGGATGGGGACGCGCAGTTGCTGTAGCAAGAGATACAACCGCACACTCTCGCAAGTTCCTGCACCTAGAGCAACATAATCAGCCTCACTAGAGTTGTGGGGCACACAACCCTACTCCACACTCTTCCATGACACAGCGGTCCCTCTAACAGGAAGATGTAACCTATACGGCTATGTTCGTCAGTGTCATGTGCCTAGTCATTGTCCGTATATCCATCCACAACGACGGATGGTTGTGCACGATAACATAATCTAGTGCGAGCAGTGGAGAGAGCGTACCTGACAACATGCAGTGCAGCGTGTATGTGTGGGACTTGGGGAGCCTGGGAGAACAGGGCCAGGAAGGTTATGGAGAAGGCGACATCTGCCCTTGTCGTAGTCACCAGGTACATCAGCGAACCAATGACGCGGAGATAGTCAGTCACATCGACTGTCTTCCCCACCTTAGACACATCCAGTGTCTTCAGCAGCCTCTACCTTGCTGGGGTCATGGGTGTGGACGTAGTGGGTGTGGACTCTAGCAGTGAGACAAAGCGCTCCCCCAAGCTGCGGACGTACGCAATCTGGTGAACATGGAGTGTGCGGCGAGAATGTTCATGCTCAAGCTCCATGCCCAAGAAGGCGTGAGCAGGGCCCAAGTCTTTCATCTTGTACATTGATTGCAAGAGCGCCTTTACTGACTAGACAACAGCTTGACTAGGCGATGCTATCAGCAGGTCATCCACATAGACGAGGATAGCGATGAACGATGCAGAGAGTGGACTGACGAAGAGTGATGGATCCACTGTACTGCATCGGTAACCTCCCTTCTCCAGAGTGGACGTGATCTCTTGGTTCCAGCACCGTGGCGACTGCTTCAAGCCATAGAGCGCCTTCGGCAATCGCCAGACTCGGTCAGTGCCGTCGGAAAAGCCGGGAGGTTGAACCATGTAGATCTCCTCATCTAGCTGTCCGTAGAGGAATGCATTGTTCACATCCATTTGCTCTAACTCCCAGTCGTGGTGAGCCACAAGACTCAGCAATGCTCTGGCAGTGGTGTACCGTCCAACCGGTGCAAACGTCTCGTCAAAGTCGACGCCGGGGACCTGGGAGAATCCCTTTGTGGTGAGGCGTGCCTTGTATTTATCGAGTGCACCGTTGGGCTTGTACTTGCGCCGAAAGACCCAACGGGAATCAATGGCTTTGCGCCCCATGGGTACATCAACAAGTTCATAGACTGAATGATCATCAAGGGAATTGAGCTCATCACGGATTGCAGCCTCCCACTGCTGGGTGTCGGAGGCTGCACGGGCTTGACGCACAGTGGTCGGCTCAAGGGGCAAGGCTGTGGTGACTGACGTGGCATGGCACCTGGCAATACTGCTCAAGTCAGCTGCTTCCAAGGCCCGCTCATGCTCAAAGGTGAGGAGCGTGTAACCGAGGGTGGAACAAGGATGGACGATCCTAGTAGCCAAGCCCAGTGCGTCCATGCCGGTGGGGAGAAAAGACGAGTGGGCTGGCTGAGACAGAGGAAGGTGTGCCGCGGTCGATGAGGTGTTAGAACGGTTGGGTAAGGCAAGAAGATGTCCACCCGTGACAAAGGGTGAGACAAGAGTAGCACCAGGGGGGACGTGCGGAGGCCGGTCAGACACCTGGATGGGAGAGGCCGCGGGTGAAGGAGCAACGGGAGGTGAGCCCGGGCTGGACGGGACAGCGGGAGACAATGCAGATTGGGCAGAGTCAGTGACCGGAGATGATGGTACGTCAGAGGGATTGGACGACACGTCAAAGGAAGAGGACGACGTAGAGAAGGTACGGACGGGACCTGAAGACAAGGAATGCAACAAGGGAGAGAGCTGCTGTGTGGCAACAGGGGACCACCGGACCGGTAGGACCGACATCCCCTCCAGCCAAGAGAGAGGCAAGACGGAGGAGGCAGGGGACAGGCAACTGAGATCGCGAAGGAAGACTGACTCAAAGAACAGGGCATCACGAGACTTGACGACACGCTGACAGACAGGGTCCCAGAAATGTCACGCTTTGGATTGCGCGGAAACCTCGAGGAAGGGGCACAGACGACCGCGAGGGGACAACTTCCCTTTACAGAGATCGTCCAGAAGCCAGACAGATGTGACGCTACCCAAAACCCGAGTGAGACAAAGATCGGCGCGATGACCATGCCAACGCGCAAAGGGTGTGATAGTGCGGGGTAGGGGGCCGTGTGGAACACGGTTCCAGACCCACGTCATGTAGCACATCGCCTCCAAGGCAAAGAGCGCTGGCAGACCTGACTCAGACAGAAGCGTGCGGACACCGTCGGCAAGTGTCCGGTTCCAACGCTCAGAGACACCATTTGGATGGGGTGTGTATGGAGCGGACGTCTCCAAAAACACCCCACAAGGCTCGAGAAGACAAGCGGTGGGACCAAGAATTTCACCGCCTCGGTCGCTACGAAAGATTCGCAGTGACCGTTGACATGCACGCTCAGCCTGAACAAGCCATGATTCAATGACGGAATAGACATTGCTCTTCTTGAAAAGAGCGCACACCCAACAAAAGTGAGAGAAGTCATTGGTAAGGCACAAGACGTAGCGACCCACGTCACCAAGAAGGTCATGAGGCAAAGGCCCCATGACATCCGCATGAACACGATCAAGGGGATGTGTAGAGTGAGACTCAGAAGTAGAGAAAGGAGAGCAATGCATCTTCCCTTGCGCACAGGTAGAAGGAGAGAAGCAAAGAGCAAGCTTGAGACGCAGCATGCTGTGAATATCATTGGTGTGGACATGACAAGGCGACGATGCAATAGGCGGACGAGGTCAGGGGAGAGAGAGGGTACAATGTGAGCAATTGTAATGCCGGCGGTAGGAGCGGAGGAGGCGTGCAAGGGAACACAATACAGTTTGTCGCACTTCATGCCACGGAGAACAGCACATTGGGAGGAACGCGGATAGACAGTGCCAACACAAGGCTAGCAGTGAAGTCCATACCTTGATCATCTAGGGATGGCACAGACAGCAGGCTGAGTTTGAGCGAAGGCACATACAGAATGTAAGGCGGGTAGAGGGCACCACTGGGTCCAACAAAGCGCACGACGCCCACACCCTGAACGGGCAGCAACTGACCAGACCCAGTAAGAACAAAGCGGACAGAACCAACGGGGCCTAGTGAGATAAACGAGGAACTCACGGACGTCATGTGGTGGGTCGCCCCGGAGTTAAGGACCTCGAGGCCACTGGGCACATGCATAGAGGGAAGCACACCGGACGTGGCGACAGTGCCAACGCAGGATGTAAAAACGTATAGAGTGAGAGACCAGGAGAAAGGAAGTCTGACTTCCAACACTCAATCCATGGGACAGACGCACACAAGGCACCGAGAACATGACCGTGAGTATCCCCACAAAGGATACTTTCACTCTGACACACAAGACCTTTGGCCAACGGTGCAACAACCTCACCTCACTGATCGCAGTGGCGGAGAATCTGGAGGGACTGCTCAAGGTGGCACTCGCGATCACCGCGATCACCATCCACGGACACCGGCGGAGCTGGGGTAGATGCGCCGGAGGAAGGGGGGAACCACGGTGGAGCGGTGTAGGTTGATGACGGGGGACTAGCATATGTAGGGACCCCGTAGGGAGGTGGCCAGCCCCAGGGGTAGGGGCCAGGCAGCGGCGGAGAAGGCACACCAGAGGGCGCGTGAGCCTGAGCCGAGAGCGGGGTGGAGACGCGCAATGGGACACCGGTAATAGACGGCGACGGTGCAGAGGAGGAGCCGGAGGTGCGAGTCCAGTGAGCGCGCATGGCCCGGGTAAGGCAGAGGTCGTCCGGTGGAGCCGGGAAGGTCTGAGCTGAGTGCTCAGTCGAGCCACAGTTCCAATACACAACGGCGCTCGAAACCCTCGTGGAAGCAGTAGCACCCTTGTCCTTGCCTTTTCCCTTACCCTTCCCTTTGCCCCTTTCCACAGTCCTAAGAAGCGAGGACAGAGGCAGAAGAGGGCAAAGAAGAAGCGGTGGAGGAGGCGGAAGATGCAGCAGAGGATGAGGGTGCAACAGTAGTGGTGAGCGTAGCAACACCCGTGACTACAGAGTGATGAAGGTGCTTGTTCTACAGACTAGTCCACCAAGCAGCAAGGTGCTCGGACGTAAAGTCCCACAGAGCACCAATCCCAGGCGGCGACATGGGCGGGACTGGCTATGAGGCAAGGCGCTACAGCTCATCAGCTTTGACGTTGCGGAGAAAAGGATAGAGGATCCTGGTGTTGGGGAGAGCGAGGGGAATGGGAGAGACACGAACCAAGCGAGCTAGGCCGAGAACGCCATGGTTGCTTGAGTAGCGAAGGAGTTCAAGGAACAAAGGTGAACGGGGTAGAGTGCCAAGAGGAGGGCTAGCCGGATGGCAAGCGGGCAAATGGCGAGCCCATCCTTGTTCACATCCACGCATAGCAAGAGCCGAACACAGACCTCACCCACACATTATCCTCAAGCACACGCAACCTAGCAAACCCGGGGATATAACACGGATACAAATCCCGGTCACACTAGGAACCCTAGTGTCAACAATAATTCAAGTTGTGCAGGCCTGTGCTAGAGTCAACCCTGATGCACCCTGTGAGTGTGGCTCGTGATAGTCTTCTTGTGAGCCCGCACCACGCGAGTGGTGACGTCAGCTTGTGTGTCACTCTCGCATCAATCACCTACGTTAGTGAGGTGAGTGTGCAACGAGGTCAGAGGTCACAACAGATCTGTGGGACACAAACCATCACTCCCCCATGACCCACAGTCGATGCACAGTGACATGAACTCACAGTCACAAACAAGTATCACAAGGAGTGATAGACAACTGTGCACACACTAGGAAAGATCATTCACCCAGGGTCACCACGTGGACACAACAACCCAACATCATACACAGCCACCTTAAAGACGTTACTGCTAAGTGCCTTCATCAGGAAGTTGGCTTGCTGCTCTCGTGTATCAACCCAGATGACCTGGATGTCACCTGTAGTAATGCGATCATGCACAAAATGATGCTCAACATTGATGTGCTTTGTGCGTGTGTGATGCATGCCATCATGTTCAGCAATGGCCTTAGTGCTCTGGTTGTCAAAATGCAATGTGATAGTGGGGATGGGGACGTGCAGTTGCTGTAGCAAGCGACACCGTCAGACACTCTCGCAATTGCTTGTACCTAGAGCAACATACTCAGCCTCACTGGAGCTCCGGTCTACACAACCCCGCTTACCACTCTTTCACGACACCACGGTCCCTCCGACGAGGAAGATGTAACTTGTACGGCTGCGTGTGTCAGTGTCATGTGCCCAGTCACTGTTTGTGTATCCATCCACAACGATGGATGGTTGTGCATGATAGCACAATCCACTGTGAGCAGTGGAGAGAGTGTACCTACCAACACGCAGTGCAGCCTCTATGTGTCGGGCTCGGGGAGCCTGGGAGAATTGGGCCAGGACGTTTACGGAGAAGGCGACATTTGACCTAGTCGTAGTCGCGAGGTACATCAGTGAACCAATGACGAGTAGATTGTCGGTCAAATCGAATGTCTCCCCTAGCTTAGACACATCCAGTGTCTTCAAGAGTCTCTGCCCTGCCAGGGTCATGGGCGTGGACGCAGTGGGTGTGGACTCTAGCAGTGAGACAAAGCGCTCCCCCAAACTGAGGACGTACACAGCCTGGTTAACATGGAGTGTGTGGCGAGAACAATCACGCTCAAGCTCCATGCCGAAGAAGATGTGAGCAGGGCCCAAGTCTTTCATCTTGTTCGTGGACAGCAAGAGCATCTTTACTGACTGGACAATAGCCTGACTAGACGATGCTATCAGCAGGTCATCCACATAGACGAGGATAGCGACAAACGGTGCAGAGAGTGGACTAGCGAAGAGTGATGGATCCACCATACTGCATCGGTAACCTCCCTTCTCAAGAGTGGACGTGATCTCTTGGTTCCAGCACCATGGCGATGACTTGAGGCCATAGAGAGACTTCCGCAGTCGCTAGACTCGGTCAATGCCGTCGGAAAAGCCGAGAGGCTGAATCATGTAGATCTCCTTATCCAGCTGTCCGTGGAGGAATGCATTGTTCACATCCATCTGCTCTAACTCCCAGTCGTGGTGAGCCATATGACTCAGCAGTGTTCTGGTAGTGGTGTACCGCCCAACCGGTGCAAACGTCTCGTCAAAGGCGATGCCGGGGACCTGGGAGAATCCCTTTGCGGTGAGACGTGTCTTGTATTAATCGAGTGCACCGTTAGGCTTATACTTGCGCCGAAAGACCCAACGGGCATCGATGGCTTTGCGCCCCGGGGGTAGATCGACAAGTTCATAGACTGAATGATCATCAAGGGCGTTGAGCTCATCACGCATTGCAGCCTCCCACTGTTGGACGTCGGAGGCTGTACGGGCTTGACACACAGTGGTCTGCTCAAGGGGCAAGGCTATGGTGACTGACGTGGCATGGCACTCGGCAATACTGCTCAAGACAGTAGCTTCCAAGGCCCGTTCATGCTCAGAGGCGAGGAGCGTGTAGCCGAGGGCGGAACTTGGATGGACGATCCCAGTAGCCAAGCCTAGTGCGTCCATGCCGATGGGGAGTACAGGCGAGTGGGCTGACTGAGACAGAGGAGGGCGTGTCGAGGTCGAGGAGGTGTTAGAACGGTTGGGTAGGGCATGAAGACGTTCAACCTGGACGAAGGGTGAGACAGGAGCAGCACCAGGGGGGACGTGTAGAGGCAGGTCAAACACCTGGACGGGAGAGGCCGCAGGTGAAGGAGCAATGGGAGGTGAGCCCGGGCTAGACGGGATAGTGGGAGACAAGGCAGACTGGAAAGAGCTTGCGACCGGAGAAGATAGTATGTCAGTTGGGCTGGACAATACGCCAGAGGAAGAGGACAACGCCGAGTAGGTAGGGACAGGACCGGACGACGAGGGCTGCAACGAGGGGGAGAGCTGCGGTGCGACAACAGAGACCGCCGGACCGGCAGGATCGACATCCCCCCCCAGCCGAGAGAGAGGCAAAACGGAGGAGGCAGGGGACAGACAACTGAGATTGCGAAGGAAGACTGACTCAAAGAATAGTGCATTGCGAGACTCGACGACACGCTAACGGACAGGGTCCCAGAAATGCCAGGCTTTGGACTACGCGGAAACCCTGAGGACGGGGCACAGACGACCGCGAGGGGACAAATTCCCTTCACGGAGATCGTCCGGAAGCCAGACATACGCGATGCTACCCCAAAACGGAGCGAGACGAAGATCGGCGTGATGACCATGCCAACGTGCAAAGGGTGTGATAGTGCGGGAAAGGGGGCCGTGTGGAACACGGTTCCAGACCCACGTCATGTAGCACATCGCTTCGAAGGCAAAGAGCAGTGGCAGACCCGACTCAGACAGAAGCGTGCAGACACCGTCGGCATGTGTCCAGTTCCAACGCTCACAGACACCGTTTTGTTGGGGTGTGTATGGAGCAGACGTCTCCAGACACACCCCATGAGACTCGAAAAGACGAGTGGTGGGACCAAGAATTTCACTGCCTCGGTCGCTGCGAAAGATTCGCAGTGAGTGTTGACACACGCTCAGCCTGAACAAGCCATGATTCAATGACGGAACAGACATCGCTCTTCTGAAGAAGAGCGAACACCCAACAAAAGCAAGAGAAGTCATCGGTAAGGCACAAGACGTAGCGACCCACGTCACCAAGAAGGTCATGAAGCAAAGGTCCTATGACATCCGCATGAACACGATCAAGGGGATGTGTAGAGTGAGACTTTGAAGGAGAGAAAGGAAAGCGATGCATCTTCCCTTGCGCACATTCAAAACAATCAACAGGGCAAGGTATAGAGAAGGTAGAAGGCGAAAGGCAAATAGCAGGCTGGAGACGCAACATGCTGTGAATAGCATCGGTGTGCACATGACCAAGGCGACGATGAAAGAGGAGGACGAGGTCAGGGGAGAGAGAGGGTGTAACATGAGCAAGTGCGACGCTGGCGGCAGGAGCGGAGGAGGCATGCAAGGGAACACGATAGAGTTTGCCACACTTCATGCCACGGAGAATAGCACATTGGGAGGAACGCAGATAGACAGTGCCAACACCACGGCTAGTAGTGAAGTCCATACCTTGATCATCTATGGATGGCACAGACAGCAAGCTGAATTCCAGCGAAGGCACATACAAAATATCAAGCAGGTAGAGGGCACCGTTGGGTCCAACAAAGCACACGACGCCCACACCCTGAACGGGCTGCAGCTGACCGGACCCAGTACGAACAAAGCGGATAGAATCGACAGGGCCTAGTGAGATAAACGAGGAATGCGCGGACGTCATGTGGTGGGTCGCCCCGGAGTTAAGGACCCAGAGGCCACTAGATACACGCATGGAGTGAAGCACACTAGACGTGGCGAGGGTGCCAACGGAGGATGAAGACACAGAGCAGAATGAAAGACCACGAGGATGGAAGTCTGACTGCCGACGCTCAATCCATGGGACAGACGCACACAAGGCACCAAGAACATGACCGGGAGGATCCCCACAAAGGACACTGTCACTCTGACACACAAGACCTCTTGCCAGCGGTGCAACACCCTCACCTCCCTGATTGCAGTGGCGGAGAATCTGAAGGAGGGACTGCTCAAGGTGGCACTCACAATCACCGGGATCACCATCTATGGACGCCGGCGGAGCTGGGGTAGACGCGCCGGAGGAAGGGGGGAACCACGGTGGAGCGGTGTAGGCTGATGACGGGGGACCAGCATACGTAGGGGCCCCGTCGGGAGGTGGCCAGCCCCAGGGGTAGGTGCCAGGCGGCGGCGGAGAAGGCACACCAAAAGTGGCGTGAGCCTGAGCCGGGAGTGAGGTGGAGGAGCGCGATGGGACACCGTCGACAGAGGGCGAGGGTGCAGAGGAGGAGCCGGAGGTGCAAGCCGAGTGAGCGCGCATGGCCCGGGCCAGGCGGAGGTCGTCCGGTGGAGCCGGGCAGGTCTGAGCTGAGTGCTCAGTCGAGCCACAGTTCCAACACACAACGACGCCCGGAACCCTTGAGGAAGCAGCATCACCCTTGTCCTTGCCTTTGCCCTTACCCTTCCCCTTGCACTTTCCACGACCCTGGGAAGCGAGGGCAGAGGAAGGAGAGGATGAAGAAGAAGCGGTGGAGGCGGAGGAAGATGCAGTAGAGGATGAGGGTGTAGCAGTAGTGGTGAGCTCAGTAACACCCATGATTGAATTGGAAATAATTGGAAATATTTTTTTAGGGCATGCAGGCCCATGCAAAAACAAACATGAGCTCTGTGTGTGAGTGCGATGCAAGACGGCAAGAATTTGGCTAAGTCTGGAACGTTGAATACAAAGAACAAGGAGAGTTTACAAATGAGCCCCTAGCGGGCTTACATAAGGGCGCCGGCAGGTAGCCGCACCGGGCCCCGTCACCACTGCTGAACTCAAATGAGTCAACAGGGAGAAAACACTGCATACACGATAACAGCAACAATGGTGGTCTCCTCGAGGCATCGGAACAGCTCTCCGAGTGCCCGGGTCTCGACCACCGAGAAGATATGAGAAGTGCCAAACAAATCTCGGAATCAACGTCCAGACATCACAGACGGCATTCCGAACATCGGAAGCCCCACAACAGCCATCGGGTCTCCTCGTCGCACCGGTATAGTCCACTAGGTTCGTGAGTCTCAACCCACCGAGAAAACTCTCCTAGCTCCCGACAAGCCCACAGGTCTACCGGAACGCATCGACCGTGTCTCGCCGGCGCTGTCGTACGTGCTGGAGAAGTATCGAGACACCCCGAAGGCCTGTCGTGTCGTCACGCTCTCCTCCACCATATACCCTGGATATGGGTCTATTGGTAAACTAGCAGTGTCGGTCGTGACGGGTGGAAGCCACAAAAACCAACACTCCCCCTGGCTGACATAGCCGTCCATGCCAGAACAAATGAACGAAGGCATGGAACAACAATGTATGGCAAGCCATAACATGCATGAGTCAACTCACATGGACACACACACACACACACACACACACACACACACACACACACACACTCATCTGCTATCCATCTAGGGTCTCCCTGGACACTGGCATAGTCCACCAAGTGTCTGGGTTTCGACCATGAGAGGAGTGATGCACACACACACAAACGAGTGTAATGCACATACACANAACATGCATGAGTCAACTCACATGGACACACACACACACACACACACACACACACACTCATCTGCTATCCATCTAGGGTCTCCCTGGACACTGGCATAGTCCACCAAGTGTCTGGGTTTCGACCATGAGAGGAGTGATGCACACACACACAAACGAGTGTAATGCACATACACATGTCATACACATGTCAGAGGACAAGATGGTCTCCTTGTGACACTGGAGGTACCAGGGCCCGGGTCTTGACCACTACGAGTAATCTAACACAGTATTATCATCATCTTAACACGGGATCATGGGAGGATCTCCTCGTAACACGGGTGCAACGCACCACGTGTCCGGGTCTCGACCAACAGCTCGCATGCACATGCCACACACAGTATAGCCACACACCAAGAAACACAATCACATGGTCTCCTCGTGACACTGGTACAACGCACCAAGTGTACGGGTCTCGACCAACAGGGTGCTACCATGTACATGCAGCTGTGCAGGCACGCCGCATGAGCCACATGCGGGATGCTGTAGATGCTCACAATAGAGCATGGACCTCGCCATGCATCTCCCATGATGTCGCGTCAGGTCGAGGTCCACACAACACTCCCCCTGGGCAGATGAACCTGGCAGCGATGTCCTCGATGGAGATGGTGATGTCGTAGCTGAACAGATCCTGGGCGATGAGTCATGTGGTGTGTCCAACATGCAGAGATAGCTCCCCCTGTTACGTGCGAGTTGACTCCCTCCCTCAAAAACAAAGTGGTGTCTCCGGCTACGACTCCTCAGGTGAATCTGCATCCCCTGGGGTATACCAATCCTTGCGTGACTGCCAAGGGTCCCAACTCACAGTCTCTCCTGCCTCCGCACTGCCGCGATGCATCTCTATACGCCCAAGGAACGAGAATGGACGAGCAGCACGCGTGCGTGGATGAAGTGGCGGAGTTGGCCTCTGATACGGGATAGCACACCTTGAGACACAAGGGTATACTACCAGAAGAGGAGAGCTGGAGCGACGAACCGGATCACCACTCGTGGATAAAGATGACGATGGGGCAGGTGAGTCGGGTGGATGAAGGTGTGTGACGGCAGTAGAAGAAGGAGGAGCGATAATGGGGTCGACAGGAGCCAGGATGGTGGAAGCCGAAGGCACGCTCACCTCTCCTGCAATAGTGTCTCCAATGGACGTCATACTCGGAGCTGGTACAAGATCCTTGCCGAGTATGGGTGTGCTAGATGCTGCTGGCGGAAGGATCATACCGATAGCAGTGATGCTCCCCTCCTCTGAAAATCGCTCACGCGCTGCTATCATCTCCCGCTATAGCATGACTACACGCTCCTGTAGATCAGCATAATCTGTCTCGGACATTTCGAGGTGGCCTATGTCGACCTGGTGTAGGATAAACTCTGCCTCACGGGATGTTGCACATGCAGACTGCACAACTCGTGAGTACAACGCCATCTGCATCTCTGCTGCTGAAGACGATGGAACTGGTGCTACTGCATCCTCATGGGGGTCAACCAAGCTCACAATGTGTTGGGATGCTGGAACATCGCATGCAGCTGCAAGTGTTGCATCCACATCACAACTCGTGTCTGTCACATGAGGAGTCAGCGGTCACATGCCGAGAGAGAAGTAGAAGGAGGAGTCGTCAGAGTCCGTGGAGCATGTAGAAATTTCGTTTGTGCAGGTACTGTCACTCTTAGCATCCATGTGATCAGCAAGGTCACCAGCAGGTGAACACAAAGGGGCAGAATTCAGCTCCTGCTGACAAGGTGACTCCATCTACATATAGGGATCTGCACCACTGTCCTCAACTGCCGCCGTAGTGGACACAGGTGTGCACGGCTCCGGCTCGAGAATGTCTGTCAAGGCGACCAACAAGCGAAGCTGGCGCTCACGCACTGTCTCGCCAGGAAGGCTGGTCGCTGCCACCTGCTCAATAATGGAGTATAGACCACCATCTGACTTCGTCAAGTATGTCGCTGCTCCGTCGTGGGTACGGGAACCCGGAGACTGTAGGAACATGGACGACTCCTCACGCTGAAGCTGGTCCTCATGTACCGCAGATGAGACGGTGGAGCCTGTTGTGTCTGCTGCAGCATATGTCCCAGCGATGTCTCTCAGAACTGCTGCTCTCAAGAATGCCTCAACCTCCAAAAGACCAACCGGCCGACTCTGCCCATGCACTGTAACTGCTGTCATACTGGTGTGAATCTCGTGCGCCAACGCCACAAGAGATCCCTGTGGGGTATCCCGATCCGCCCGGGATTCCTGTGCCACCCCCAGGCCGCTACCAGTCGGAGTCGCAAGTGGTACCGCCGAGGCACGCAGGACCTACACTCCTCTTGATGTAACCTGCTACTGCAGAATGTCCGATTGCTACCCCAGCGTAGATGTCAAACTCAATGACATACATGTCTCAAGCCCTGCAATCTCCGCCGGACCTGTGTGACACTACTGCACACACTCTCTCCAAAGTTCGGTAGACGCATCCCGATCCATATGGGACTCCTGTGCCGCCGTTGGGCCTCCACCGGTCGGAGCCGCAAGTGGCACCGCCCAAGTACGCCGTGCCTGCGCTCCTCCTGATGTCACTTGCTGCTGTGGAAGATCTGGATCCAACCTGGGCGATGAAAGGCAACTCTCCACCATGAAGGCTATGTCAGGGTCAGACTCCACGCCATGTGCTGTCACCGTATCATCTGAGTCTGCCTGAATAGCCGCTCGGGTAGCACGGTCCGGCGCGAGTCCGGATCCTGTCGCTACGGTCACATCAGGCAATGCGCCGTGACCACACTCCCCCTCGACAGGTACAGCAACGGAGGCCGAGGAGGTGGAGGATGTATCAAAACCGGCACGAGCACGCCGTGCGGAGCGTTGACGCCGACGTCGCGAAGTAACTCGACTGGAACGAGTGCATGAAGACATGGCATCGCGAGATGGCGTCGTGGACATAGCAGAGTGAAGGATTGAAAGGATGGTCGCAGCCTGGGACTCGCTAGCAGATGGAGCTGAAGGTACACCATCGGATGAGGACGGAGGAGAGGATGGAGCAGATGTGATCGAAGAGGCCATCGACAAACGAGTAGCAGAAGCACGCTCAGTGACGACGAGGTCACAAAGCTGCTACACTGTCTGCCAGACGCCGTGGATCTCAGCGAATATGCTCGCCAGAGGTCCAACTAGGGGATCTACCAATGTCGGCAGATCCGTATGCTGTGGAGGACGCAGGCTCGGACGAGGTGGTAGCCAAGATGGATGCCAGTCGGGAGGGCGCGTCCAACAGCGACGCCAACCATGACGTCCATCACCACAGTAGTAGAAGGCGAACGCGCAGGGCGCCTGCTCAGATGTCCACGCACTCATCTCGTGCGCTAGACGATGGATAGGTACCGAGGGCACCTACTCCCGGTGGTAAACACCAAGCCACGGGAGAGAATGAGGCCAGTAGGTACAGTCACTCCTGGAGGTCACGGCGTCCGGGTCAGCAAACGTGACCAGACGAGAAGAGCTGCACTACCACAGCACGCCCAGAGACTACAGTCCAACTAACTGCGACCACTAAATGCTGTTGCCACTAATGGAGCGAAGACTGCTCCAAGACGAGAAGGGGTGGCGGCTGCAGGTGTGGCTACTGCTCCAAGCAATAGACGACGTAGCCCTCGGAGATAGTAAAACTCGAATCCGCCGTCAATCCTACGGGGTGAAGTGCGTGCACCAATCCACGAGCCCCAGGAAGACGCCGGTCCAGGACGCGTCTCGAAGCGAAGATCGCCGCCGACGACAATCCGCTGTCGGCGGAGAAGGCAAAACTGCAAGCTCTCGCGCAACCGCCGCACTATGTAGTCGTCGACACTCCACCGCCTGATGGTGCTATTGTGGGTATGAGATTTGCTGCTACTGTGGCGGTAGTAGTTGGACGATTCTCCTTTTTCTATGTTTTTCTCTAGCCCTCAAGCCCCCTCTTGTGTTCCTATTTTTTCTTTTTCCCTCACCCTCCACTCCCTTTTTTTGTAGTTCTCCCCTCTGATATCCTTCAGCCCTCGCCTTTCTTTTTCTTTTCTCTTTCTTTTTGTCCACTCGCTTTCAGCCGTACCCTTTTTCGTATTTTTTGTTACTCACCCCCCCCTTTTCTCGATTGCCCGTAAGATGGGCAAACGGAGAAAACAAGGAGAAGGGGGGGGGGGGGGGGGGGGGGGG
>SZWC01021082.1:4663-31833 GCA_023375785.1 Penium margaritaceum
TGCTCTGCTCTGCTGTGCTCTGCTTTCCTGTGCTCTGCTCTGCTGTGCTGTGCTCTGCTGTACTCTGCTGTGCAGTGATCTGCTCTTCACTTGTCTGCTGTGCTGTGTTGTACTGTGCTGTGCTGTGATCCACTTCAATGCGGGCTTCGCTTGGACCTTCAAGCGCACCTTGAAGGTGTCGATGCGCCGTCTGGGGCCGGATCCCCCGCCGCCGTCGTCGTTTTCTGCGGCTCCTCCTCCTGCCCCTCCTCCTGCCGCTTTGCGCCGACGACATTCGATCAGCTCGGCGAGCGCACTGCTCCTCGCCGAAGCTTCGCTGCTCCTTCGCGCGCGGCCTGACCTTTCGGCCTCCATTGCAGTGGTAGGAGGTTCACAACCCGTATGGTGTGGTGCCGAACAAACCGAACGAACCGGAAAAGGGACGGACAAGATACCTGCCGCGAACGAAAAGATATCCCTTCGCCTGGTGAGAGAAAAAGAGCTCAAGATATATCCTATTGCTCCTTGCTTCCCGCCGAGGAGACAAGTGGGAGCATTTTCCGCGGATGTCCGGTGGAAGCAAGAGTGCGGCGGCCCCACTGGAGCCAACGGCGCGAGCTGACAACGGCGCGACGAGTGTGCGGATGGCGCCCTTCACGGCCGATTTGCGCGCGGAAAGGCAGGCGTTGGAAATGTTGAAGCAGAGGAGCAAGGCTGCGTCGGAAAGGAGTGAGAAGGAATGAGAAAAAGGAATGAGCTCACTGCGAGAGAAAGAGAGCAAGAGTGAGCAAGTGCGGTGCTCACAGAGGGGGAGGGATATAGTGCGCAGAGAAAGTGACGCTCTTGCTCGAAGGGCCAGGCAGGCCGCTGCTTTCAGTCGGGGAGATAAATTAGTTTTTGCAGAGCTCTCAGAGGAAGAGCTCTCAGACCACGATGGCATCGGTACTTGACGGCGAACCGCGGGGTTGCGGATGGCAGTGACGAGTCGGAGTGTCTCGAAATTTGAGGCTTCAAACTGACGACTCTTTCTTCGGTTGTGCGTGCGAATGACCTCCTCAGCCGTTTTCGCTGGAGGATTCGAAATCGGACTAGGAATCAGAGTTTTCTGATCCCCTGTTATCACCGCCTGACAAGATTACAAGATGAGAGAAACCAGCATGTTGTCTTCAGGATGACAACTAATTCTTCTTACTTATTCCTGTAATGATTCCAGAAAACCATTATTATATTTATTTTACCACATGTTTTTCTTCATAATTCCACCTCTTAAACCATATCATTTCCCCCGTTGTTGAAACCAAATCGCCCACCTTTGGTAGCTCAGCTAAAAGTACAATACTCACACCTTGATTGGAGGAACTAAAATTTTTATGCTAGATAATGTTTTCATAAAAATTTATTGGAAAAAAACGTTTTGAACATGCAATGACACGTCACACTTGGCGGATATGCGAAGAGCAAGAGGTGACAGAAATCCATATGTAATGCTCTTTCCTCACATGAATGCGGTTTAAAGTGGCCTGTTAAAGGGCCAAATAAAATCGATTCCAGGGAGGGCCCTCGCTGCCCACCTTGATGTGGGTCAAACATGACCGTGAAAGAACTGCGGTGATGATCTTCACCCTTCATTCCAACAAGTGTGACACCATGTGGGCCGTCCAAATTACATCCAAATTGGACCGGATTTTTCTTTGGGGCCTTTGTTTGTGAGTGCATAGTTGCACCAGGGTTTCCAACAACACAAGTGTCTAATGTTTTACAATAGAGTAAACAGTACACGAGACATTACAATCTCACAAAATGGATTCAGTCACAGCATGCCTACATATGTACTATTATGTGGTCTGACATACCATTGAAATCATATGTTGTGGTTTCCTTCACCTTGCTACCTTTCATGGCGTGTATCTTGGTGTGGATATTATGTGCATTTCAAAGGCTACGTAAGTTTTCTTGCCTTTGGGTAACACAAGCACTGATACAAGACTAAAAGAACAAATTATTCTTCCCACCCGTAAATTTGCGCCGTCGCGCACCGTTTTGGCCTTTGAATTATGCTAAATGGATTTGTGACCCACACACGCCTTGTGTGCAAACGTGCGCCCTTCTTAACTCAGTGCAGTGGGCTATGAGGACCATGGGTCTCAAAGAAATCTTTTGGTTCGGTTCACCAAATCAGCACGTTCACACACCATCGTCCTACGTTGTAGCCCTATAGTCTGCATTTTTTTCCCTCGTGGGACACCAATTTCATCTTTAGGTTACATAAGCATACGCACTGGCGTAAGCGGTGTTCGTTATGTACGAGAAAGGACTATCACACTACAGAAACCCCATCCATTGTTGCCAGTGCTACGAATTGATCACCCTTGCACGTTTTATGAAATTCAATGGATAATGTGCAAGGAGCATAAGAATGTGTCATTTGTGTGGTGTTGGGTCGGTGGCGTGTGCCCCGAACGGGTCCCTGCCGTATGGGCAATGGATGGGATGGATACATTAGAAGACATAGGCGCTCGGGAAGGGGGAAATCGGAAGCAGGCGGAAGCAATGGATAGAACACGATCACAATATAGCAACAAGAACAAGAAGATAGGACGGCTAGCAGGGAGCTGGTAAGGAAATGGAGCAAATACGCATAAAAGTGCCAATGAAGAGTAAACAGAGGCACACTGCAATAATACAAAGCAGACGCGCTGATGTGACAAGAGCTGAGCGAAGGAGCGCAGTGATGGAGTGAATGGATGCAAAGGGAGAGAGGAGATTCAATGGCGACGTGTGAGCGAGCAAGGAAGGAAGAGCAGAGACACGGCGGCGAGGGTGGTGGAACCTAAGCCGAACAACATGGAAACAATGTTTTTGGATTAACTCGGAGGAAACGAGCATCCTCCGCAAATACATAAGAACTAGACAAATATAGTGAGACACTTGCTTCTTCCTGTTAGCTAAACACAGGTGACAGGTGTCACTTTATTAAGGGATGACTTGACTGGAGGCCGAACGATCCAAAAACCGATTGAATGTTTGTCAAGGTGGTTAGGTCGTGGATCTGAAACATTGTCGATACATCGGAGAATTTGCGAGAGAATAGCCTTTTCAGATTCTATTCCCGTCACTCCCCTCTGATATGAAAAACACCACTCTTTACCAGCGTGAGTGTTGTCGCTCCAATGCCGGTGAACATCCTACTCCACAAGAGAGCAGGAGGTGATAACATGTGTCTCCGAGACCATATGATGTGTATCCGCTAGTTTGTGGCTCCTCTTGTGCATTACTTCCTTGAGTCCTTCACGTAATTCTTGATTCATTTCTCGGAACAGGTGAGGTCTATCATCTCCAGTGACTGAAGGCCCAAAGCAGATGTGTTCTCCAATGAGAGAGTCCGTCACTCCAAAGTAAAGTAGGAGCGCTGCATAAAGAAGCACCTAGACTCGGATAGCCAATTCTCAAGCACTATCCCTTCCTTCGATGGGGAAAAAGGTAGACAAAGGATTGTTTCTTCCCACGAGGGAGCAGCTACTGGGGTGTTAGTCAAAGTTTACATTCATCCACCTTCTCCACTTAACTTGCTAAATAATTCCTTATCCCAACATAGGAATAGTCCGGGCATTTTACAAGCACTGATGACATGAAGTAGTTGTAGCCAGATGTTGACGGTTTGGAGGATTTTCCGATTGTAGTGGGTGTGGCATCCCATCGCAATGTCTTTTTGGCCTTGTCTTTGTGAATACGGGAGACCTGGCACTTGTAAAATGTCTCGGTGTGAGCTTGGGCGAGATGTGTACCTCCTCCATAGGCATTCTCTTCATCGTAATCAAGCATCGGGAGTGGAGGATCTGCTTGAGCCACGCGTGCAAGGCTGGAGGATGAAGTGCCGATGTTGGGAGGAGAGCGTCGCCACAACACTGGTCACAGAATTAGCTTCGCCATACCTGTTATTCTGCATCCTTCGTGAAGGGATGGAAGGATGAAGTTTCACCGGACCTGCTCCAGGGGAGTGACAACTTGTTCCCCATTTGCTCAAGACTGACGAGCTAGAAGATGGTGGTGTTTGATGTCCTAAAGCCAGATGACTTGATGGTCCTCATTCCTTATCTTTGTGCTAGTGATGTCCTGAGTGAGAATGATTTGACGATGACAGCAGGGTGGTTCCTCATTCATTTTAGATGGCAGATGCCATATGTGGATCCTCTTGTTGAACAGCCTGTGATTTGTGGATTGAAAGCAGATGATGGATTGAGGAGGAGTTGGGTGTAAAGATCCATACACTCACCTTCAAAGCACACGTGTGCTTTGAAGGTGAGTGCATGGATGCATGTCACCGAGAAACCGATAGTGACACCTGTAGATCCTTTTTTTATAGATGATGACGGTTGGTGATAGCAGATGATTGATGAGTGACCTTTCCTGGTGTCTAACCCTCTACTCTCTTTGAACACATGGTTTTCCCTTGTGACTAGACACAAGGGAAAACCATGTGTTCAAAGAGAGTAGAGGGGTAGACACCAGGAAAGGAGAAGGTAAGAGCTAACACGTCGCAAGAAACCTGTTGCCGCCTTGGGTGCATGTGGCAATCACAGATATCGGCACCAGACATGCGTAGATCCTGGTACTAGCCTCAAACGTGGATTGATGGAAGGGGAGGGACATTGCTAATTGATGATGACTGGGTACAGGGAAGAACCAGGTACACTGATGAATGATACAGCTTAGGCGTAATTGACTACATGGCTGGAAAATGGCGTGTGAGTTTTATTGCCAAGTGGACAAGCAAATAGCCGATCATGGCGGTTGATTCAGCGGGGCACATGGGATACCCATGTGTGCTAATCAACAATGATGATGGTTGATGAATATGAAGGAGCATCTAATGGAGGCAATGATGATGACAAGGCTGATGGGAAAGAAGCTGATGCTGATGACGAAGAGGATGTGAAGGAGGTGGCAGAAAATGAGGTAGAGGCCGAATTTTGATGTTATGGATGACAGAGGAGCTGATATTGAGGTTGATGTAGGTAGATGGAGTTCGAGGAGTAGACAAAAGTGGCTGAGATAGAAAAGATCATCTCAAGTAGAGAATAGAGCATAGACACGTAGAGGAGGTGCGGGAGGACGGTCTAAGAAGATGATGTGGTGAAGAGGCAAAAGGGAGACAGATGGAGTATGTTGGAGCACATGCCACAACTACAGGAGGAGGGACACATAGGACACTTCAGAAGGCAAAAGCAGTGGTAGAAGTGTGACCTTACCATGAGGCCCATAGGAGGAGAAACAACGGTAAAACAGAGAGAGAGGAAATGCAACATCTACAAAAACTAGGGGAATCGGGTGACAATGCACATGGAAAACGAGAGTGTAAAGCTCAACGGAAGGAGGCACGGAGCTTTTGATGAAGATGACAACAGAGAACGGCTTGGATGTTGCTATCGGATTTTGGAAATGGATAGATTAAGACATTCTCATGGACGTTTTTTGGACACAAGAATCGATTGCAATGGAAAATGCCACTCAAGCTTTGAATAGGGACGCGAGGCGGTGCTACTAATGTCCACCGAGACTGAAGTAGGACGAAGAGGCAGCACGAGAGCGGGGAGCTGAAAACAAGGCTAGAGAATGAGTACTACCACGTGTGATTGATGTACATATGATAGGGAAATATGTACCAACAAAAAGCATAGATACACAAGCAAAGGTAGAGATGTCAAAGATGGCGGTGGTGGCAGACTGATGTTGAGAAGATTGTGGTGGCAAGAGGCGACAATGGAGGCGTAGGTACGATGACTTGGTCATGAGGCACTAGGTGATGTTGCCTGATGCTCTGATACCATATCAGAAGAAGCGGACACTCGATACGAGGGGAAGCACAACCAGGCACAAGCAACCAACTAAACATGATCACAGGAGAGTGGCCAGAGCGAAGAGATAGGATGGAAAGAAAGGAGTTAGTTGGGAAATGGAGCAAAGAAAAATGCAAGAGCCAAGGAAGAGAGTTTGAGTGAAGAGTACAAGGAGCTACGCCGAGATAAAGTGGAGTGGATACATTGACTTAAGCAAAGTTTAGCAAAGGAGCAGAGTGATGGAGAAAAGGGACACGGAAAGAGGAGAAGAGATTAGATGGAGAAGACTGAGCGAGTGAGGAGGAGAGAGCGGTGACGTGACGGCGAGGACCACAAAACCAACGGTGAACAAGACAAAAAGACTAGTATGGGATAACTAGGTTGAAATGAAAATCCTTTGTATGTATATAAAAACAGGACAAATCTATTGATTAGACGGCTTCTTTCACTAGCCGAATGCGGTGACAGGTTTCACTTTACTACGGGATGGCTTCACTAGAGTTGTGACGGTTGTAAGATCAATGTACCACTGGCCAGTGTGGTTATGTCATGGGCCTGGGCTGTTATTGAGTGCTCCGAGTAATTCTAAGGAAGGAGCTCTGTCTGCTTCTACTATTGTCAGTTTTGAGATTTGGAGACCCTCGATTACTGTTTTGGTCTACTGGGTCAAGCGTTTTGTAGTTATTCTCATAGCACTGGGTTTGAGTCTCATTTTGGGCACCAAGGATATGTCCATTCCTAGGTGGGAAGAATGTAGTGTTGGGCTCGTTCCACGTGGCTCAAAAGGGTCTCCGGCCTGGAAGCAATGAACGAGATGGATTGAGAGTTGGAGACAATCAATTACCGTGGTTTTGGCCTGGTGGGCCAAGCTTCTTATATATCCATAACAACCTATTCTTGTCATGGTATGATGACAGTGTTCCCAAACAAGAAAATAAGCAAACCGGTATGCCTACACCACATTCATCATCAACTGTCGGCTCGAGCAGTTGTGGAATCCGTTTCATGTGGTTTATGATAGTTTTGCGGGTTTCGTGGAGGTCCTCTATTGTGTAGCCTGATAGAGGCCCGCCTCAAAAAGATACCCACGTCCTATGTACGATTTACATTTGAGCTCGTGGAGGCATTATGACAGGCTTAGGAAGTTTGGATGCCAAACGGATACAAAAATAAGGTTGGATATGGTGGCTGAAGGACATTGGTCACCCTTGGAATACATCCTCTCCTCCCTTCCCCACCCTGTACGCCATCTATGGATCAAGAACACCATGATAGAAGGATGTATGAGTGGAGAGGGATGAATTTTCTAATGTGTCTAGTGACCTCCTATACCATGCCCAAGCAATTGTTCATGTTGGTACTCGAGCATGGACAACATCCCGGGCACATTGCCAATTTCTACAACCCAGGGCGTGCTAGCCTTATTGTACAACCTGTGTGTTATGTTTTTACGAGCCTTCATATGCATTGACATGTTAATGTTCAATCCTAGAAGTAACACTTTCTCAACTACTATGTTGTACAGGGATACATCATGCTCCTAATGCAAGGATTTTATGCGCGAGGATGAGCACTTGCGCATACTTCTTGCAAACCCTTTCTATAAGATATATATAAGGCCGTCCATTTGGTAAAGGCATTCTTTTGAAACACTTGATCTAAGAATGAGAAATGATAGGTCTACAATAAAATCTTATGCCTTTTTCAGATGTATCACATTCCACCCCACTCACCCCAACCATTTGAACCATTATTACCTTTCAGAGCACAGAAAGATATGAAGTATTTCATCTTCTTCTCCCTGAGGCTACCCAACATCACTTCATCCCTCTTCAAGCTCACGTTTTTGTTATTCCATGGTCAGCGACTAAACTATAAGACAAACCCCTTAAACAAGAACACCATTTAATCTTAAGTGACACATTGAATTTGTTAGTACCGTCCCATTACACCCCATCTCACAAGAGTGGTTTCCTCACCCAACTTCCTCTTTAAATCTAAAGATCATAACTGCCTTCTTTTGGCGTTCCAACACCATGTAAAAACTGTCTAGTAGGATTGCCGCACTGCCACAAAAAAATGTTGAAGTGCCTTTTGTATTCATGCTTGTGTTTCTGTTTACACATTTGATTTTCGTAGAAAGCAAGTCCAACTTAGGCTTACTTTCCCAACAAGGGCACACAAGCATTTTCCTAACAAGCAGGATCCTTACGGCCATCACCTTTCACGTCATGGTAGATATGCAAGCAACACAGTTACCCACGAGCCTAACAAGCCCATCACACATCTTGTAGCACGTGGACTTGCAACTCCACGGAAACCGATGCCTTAGATCACGAAGGACTGTTGGTGTGGGGTGCAAAACTGTGCATGTAATCTCTTGAATTCACCCACGTGCACTACCATGCAAGAAACGAACAAATTTCCAGGCACGCATGGAATTCAAGATGTTGCATCGGTGTACTCAAGAATTAGAGTAACACAGGCCACACGTGGTTCCTGATTTTGATAGCCAAGTAAACGGTAAGATGAAGCCACACGAGGATCAATTGTGCCATATGTTTTGTATGTTGCCTAACCGGTTGCAATGATCCCTCTGCTTTGAAATAGATACAAGAACTATGCATGCATGATATACATACTCGTGGTCAATGTGACACAGATTTATCTTGCATGCTTTGATGATTTTTTTGGGCATTCATGGATTTATGATCCTCATTGGCCGTGTTGTCTGGCTGTTTGGTCAACAACACGAGTAGCCACCATCCAATGAAAACCCGTGTGCTTGGGCTCGGTCTAGTAGGTGATGTCAATGTCCCACGTGAGACCCTCTAACCTGCTTGGCCCTNCATAACCTCCATCACACTGGCTACAAGCAACCACAACCTACGCACACAAGTAAAGTGAGACGTAGCAATGATGGCTGCCAGATTAGAGGCAATACTACACTCTTACAGTACAAAAGCAGTAGTAGTACCTGCTACATAATTCAACTAGAAAGAAGTGGTGGCAGCTATCGTCCAAAGTTTCACCTCTAACTGCCTTCTTTGTAGTGGCAGCCGCTATAGAATAGAAGGAAAAGAATCAACAACAGCCTTTATATCCTAGGTGCTAGTTGTGGCTGTCCTTGTGCCAACCTTGACCTAGCTACTCTTCTCTGTAGTGTCTTTAGTCACGATACTGCAATAGTATCCATGATTTCTATGGCTACAGTCTATGCGTCTTTGTGACAGCTGCCATGCCAACCACATTCTCTTAGAGCCCTTCTTTGCACTGGATACTGTCCCACCCTTCACAGACATGGCAGCCATCCCAATCATTAGAGCCATCACGCGTAATACAACTGTAGCAGGCATCAAAATGTTTGCAAGCGTCCTTCCACCCCTCTTTTCCCCTCTCTCGGTCACACTACAACCTTACTAAAATAGTAGTCGTAGTTGCTGCAATAACAGATACTACTTCCACTCGCTTACGAAAGGCAACACAACTGTTTCCTGATGTACTCCACATTCATCTCTGAGCCTCCCTCGTCCATGCTACACCCTCCCAGCATAATAGCACCAACTACAAGAAGCAGCCGCATGGCAGTGGCTATCACATCACCGGTCACCTAGTATAGTTTCATGTATTTCAATTGAGTAACAAGTATCCGCTGCCGCTCAGACCATTGCCAACCTTGCTTTATCGTCATCCTCAGTGTCGATACCAACTTATTTAATGTACATTTAGGATGCACATGTATGACAAAATCATTGCAACCTATGAAGAGAGTAGGAATGTGACGGATGGTTAGAGCAACATTACTTCAACCTAGGCTACATGCCTGGTTATGAGTACAACCCTGCTGCCTACTACACTGGTAAGGAGGTAGAGGCTGACCAAGCATGCGGCATGGCATCAGACGACTATCCATTAAGCCAAAATTCATTGCTCTTAACTGGGACACTGCCTCAAGAGCGACTACATCTAACTCTAATAAATCCATCCATTACCCTTAGGAACCATCACCAGCATCAACAGGTCCACGTCGGTGCATCCATCACTATGAGACTGTCTTCATTGACTCTTAAAGAAATGGCAGCTTCACAACCTACAAATGCGACTACATCAGTGGATTCAATAACAACTACAACACCTAGGGCTCCTACCGCTACACCCCCGCATCAGCATTGGCGCCTAACGCTGCATCATCATTCACAGTCGTGTTACATGCTAGCACTACTGTTGCCTCTGTATTTACAACATCCACACGTGAGTCACATGCACTAGCTAGCGCAATAGCAGGAAATGCAGTGAAGGCACATACCACTGCTACCATCTGCTTAGGTCCACTTGTAGTTATGTCCGTGAACATCGTTACAATGATGTCAGCTGCAATAGACATTGTTGCATCCTCTATAGCCACGACGGCTACAATAGTGACATTTGTAGTTGTCACCATTCGCATCTCCACCATCGGTGCATTATCCTCATCTAATGCCCATCCAAATGATTTCTTTACTTTTTGTTATCAGAAAATACCCACCTCCACAGTCTCTCTAGTGGCTATCGTTGTAGCTCTATGCTTGCTTGTCTCTTATGCATAAACTGTTGCTTTCTTGGTGATATCAGCTATCTCAGCTCTTGCGTCCTTCATCTCATAGCGCAACTAGGCTTGGTAAGCTATGTTGCTCCTAATCTGCATCATGCCACTGTCTACACTCCCCTCTTTTTGTGTACATCCTTAGGTATCCTCCTGTCTTGAAATCAGGAGGCCTCGCCCACATGTCCATCCTTATTTCTCACAGCCACTGGAGTGAGAGAAATTCTGCTAGTGTTTTTGACACAGAGTAGAATCTCTACCATCACATCTATTGATAGTGTGAAATTTAAAGCACTCCAATCGCACTTGGAGCATGTGCGCAATGCACACCAGACTATGCTAACTGCACATCATGTTGGTGAAGAGCGTCCAAAGCGCAAGGAGCATGATCATGTGTCATTTGCCAATAGAATAGATGATGCGGTCATGTCGCATCTAACACACTCTAACAAGCACTCATGTCTCTCCTCACATGACTTCTGCTTTTATCTCTGGCTCCACTTCCACTTCTGCATCCACCGATACAACACTCTCATCCTCTTAGTTCATTGCCGCAACAGCAGCCGCTAGCACAGCTGGAACCAGAGTCCTTACATTGCCACGATCTCTTTTACCTGATTTTAATTCACTCCCTCCTCACATTTCATCATCCGAGAAGGTAAGTTTTTGTGCCTAGGTCCAAGCTGAACAACTCTGGCACTACCATGAAGGTTTCCCCCCGTTTTTCCCCATCCCTTATGAGGTCGCCCATGTCGTTTGTGCCCGTGTAATGGGTTGTTGCAAAAATCTTACCGATAAGATTGGGACGTATTATGCATACCTTTAAATATGCACAATAAGTCTTTCACACCTTCAATGACTCTGTCAGTGTCCAATCTCTAACATGGTGTTGTAAAGCCCCATTGTACATGCTGCTGAGAGCATGCTCATTGTACAGTTTAACCAGCTTGCAATGCATGCAGGTGAAATTGCTGATGTCTAATGGCAAGGAAGCACATAGGCAGCTTTTGGTTTAAGGCTGCACACGAATCCTGTGATTCTTGAATCCATTTCACAAATCCCAAACTCAGATTTCGATTCACAAATCCAGATCAAGGATTGGGTCTTGTTTAAGGATTTGTGAATCCACCAATAAATCCTTCGTGGTGAAGGTGTGTGTAATAAGCTAGATGCAAAACTGTTCATCCCTCGATTCTCAAATGGTTGTATCCTGCTTTAGAACTCTGAAACTTGAATTTGAAGGGACACTGTAATTTGATGTCAGGACTTAAATGCACATAAATTGTACGTGTTAGGTGTCATCCTGGCACATGCACGAGAATTATGAACAATTAATTGCACATCCTGTCCTTTTGTGATGAGGACATGATGGCGTCCTTAAACACACCAAGTCACGATGGAAGGCTGGTTGTTTTAGCATGCTCGGTGTGTTGGACCCACACATCTAGCATGTCTAGTAGGCTTCATGACAAGGCCGGCATGGACACGTAACAGGAAACTGATGGTTGTGGCACAGACTGTCAGACAGGGTCAATTATAGTGTTGAGGCTTGGCTTGTTCTAAAACAAATTCAGGCTTGAGTAGTAGGCTTGGTGTCTGGCATACGATTGCAAATTCATTTGCACATATGACAAGCCACAAAACAGCTTGCGAGAAAAAAATAGGTAGAGGAATCTCAAACACCTAGTCAGATGGACACATCGCACATTGATGCATTGCCATGGGTCATAACCAGGCATTTTGAGCCACAACCATCAGCGATGCGTGTTGGACACTGGTGTTTTTAGTGCATGCAAAAAAAAATCAGTGCAAGCTCTCGGTGTATGTCTCTAACTACATTTATGTAGATAATCATGCAAGGGGTTTATTGAATTTGAAAATCTAACAATATTCACGAATCCCTCGTTTAGATCGGCAAAGTCGAATCCAAGTGTGGATGCAGAATTACAAATCCAACTTTGGCCCATTGTTTGTGAACTACACTTGGTGTACGTCAGTACTTTTGGCTTGTATCTTCTAAGGTTAATGGCCTCATCCCTGGGTTGCGTGACACCTTGCATAAAACCAAGGCAAGTGAGCTCAAGCGTCTTGGCTCTGACCCAAGTTTTGATGATTTGCCTTTGGGCATCGGTGCCTTGAGGGAGTTCACTACCCAATGCCTCACTGACTAGTGGAGTATCATGCAGGAAAAATGGATCCATCGAACATTAGTGACCATTGTCACCATCACTACATAAGCCATCTCATCCCTCTCTCACTTGGCAATTATACTTCTACCTCCTTCTCAGCCATTGCCTCTTTTGGTGACCAAGACTTGGAGGAGGCGAGGACAAGATCATGGTCAAGCTGGTAAGCCCATGAACCCTCTCTGCAACCCTCTTCATCTGCTCCGACGTTGGTGACTTGCTAGAACTATGGCATTGTTGGACACTCTGCTCGGAAGTGTCTAGCCTCATCCAACAACAACCGCTTTGCCTCGGCCATGTGGTTTCAATGGCATTGCTTGGCTGGTGAAGGCAAAGCGATGTCATGTATATTGACTCCTTCTTTCTCCTATTCTAGCAGCCTTGCAGTCACCTTGAATGCAACTGGTGTCCACCCCATCGAAGCTGCATCCGATTCCACTCCCTCTCCTTGAAGGTGGCCAGGGTCTTGTTCATGCTCCGTCTACTTTGCCCCGCCCCCATACGTGCCTGTCACGTAGTTTCTGCTAGTAGGGGGAATAGGAAATCTCTCCATGTGGTAACTACATCCTAGCTCCGTGATGATGAGCTCCAGTTTAAGGATGCCTTCGTGAATGTCATCCAGCAGTGTCGCCTTCATAATGAAGGAGGCGAGGCTGTTTGGAATAGATCTAGGTCACTGGCATGTGATTATGATGTAGCTCTTTCCGGTGCATTTTCCGAAATGGGCCTTTTTAGTGGTTTCCACCTGTTGAGGATGTATAGTGAAGTGAGGACTTGCATTCCATCACCTTGCCTTGTTATCTTGTAACACGTGGTCAACCGCGCCTGCTAGATCCCTCGGCTACCACTTCTATTGTCAGTCGGATTCTACCATCTATTTGTGTGCCTAGGGATTTCTAAATGTTTGATTTGGGTGCAATCCACCACATGACTTTGCATCATGCCTCATTTGCCTCCCTTGGTCCTGTCGGTGCTGTTTGCTTCATTTGTACCAGTCCTGGCCAGGTAATCCCTACTTAGGGGATGGATGTTGTTTGCTTTGCGATTCCTAGGAGAGATCATTTCCTCCCTTGTGTGCTTTATGTCCTTGTCCTTGAGATGAGTCTCCTCCCCATCACGACCCTCGACGAAAAAGTTTTGGACTTCTCCTCCAATTGCAGTACTACGAGTGTGTCACTTTGTTCTACGGTCATGTATTTTTGTGTGGCCTTTGTTGTAACCGTCTATTCCACGTGCAATCATTTACACCCACTCCATCCACATCTTTCCTGGCCCATGTTTTTTTATCCCTCATTCCCATCCACGCTAAGCTCTTACACGGCCGCCTCTATCACATTCATACTGTCGCTATTAAAAAACTTCTCCAGACTCAGCATACTGGTGATCTAGATGCATCTACCCCTTTCCTTCCCTATCGTGTTAGCTTTTGTGACCGTGTTCAGGGGAAAATGCATTGCTCTCCTTTCTTTGAGTCCTGCACATTCTATCCCTTGACCTGGTGTCTATTGATATCATGGGGTCCTTGCCTCGTTACATCTATAATGAGATGAGACGATATGTTCCCTAAAATATTCATGGTAATTCTTGCATGTGCTACGTATTTTCCCTTCATAAAGGAATGTAATGTATGTGCTTTTCTTAAGTCATGACTTCCCGAAGCCGAGATGGCCTGAGGTTGTCGTCTGTATGACTTTTTCTCTCGTCATGGGGACACGTTGTTAGGCCCCACTACGCGCTTTCTTACACCTCATGGCATGTTTATTGATTCCTAGTTCCCCTGCACAACCCGACATAATAGGGTCTCAACTCGTTGAACCCATACCCTCGCTTGTGATGTTGGAACCCTTCTACTTTTCCTGAATCTTGAATCTCTCACATCCTTTCAATCCATTTCTTACAACATGTGGTTCTAGAATTGTGTCCCTCACAATCTCCTTCCCCGTCATGTCACCTCCTATGAGTGTTGGTGTGGTTGCTGTGTTGCCCTTTGTCTTGCGTGTGTCAAGGGATGTGCCATTGTTGCCAGGATAATGGAGGACGGGCGTGATGGGAAACTCTGTCCTCGTGCCTGTCCATGTCCGTTTATTTGGATTTCATATCTGTGCAAGACCTGGCGATTCTCGGGCCCGGGAAAATGTCATGTCATGGATTTTTTTTTGTTGGGTGAAGTGTTCCTATGTGGCTTATCTTGTCATGCTCCTCCATCCTCTCTTAGCTTAATTTGTTAGCTTTAAGGAGTAATTCCTTGCTCCACCTCTGATCTGGAGGACGTGGTCCCTTATGGATCGCAACTTCCTCTTCTGGATTACCACTATTACCGGCTGTCTCTGGGTCTTTCCCTTCCTCTGAGTTACTTAGTCCTCCCTCTTTGAATTCCTCACCACTACCTGCATCAGCATCTTACCTAGCATCTTAGTCCACATATCCTACATTGCCTTTGAACACTACATATGTCCAGTATTCTTTGCATCAAGAGTCCTCTGAATCGTCCGTCCCATTCCCCTACAGGACATGCCATGGATTCTCCCACACCTTCTATGTCTCAACCTTCTCTCCTTACTCTCCAAACAGAGACCGCTGTTGACTCTAAGCCCTGGGTGTGTGAGGAGGACGCACTATGCTCTCTCCTCATAACCACTCTTACACCACGTCACTCACTCCCTCGTACCCTCCGTCCTTGCTACATGACATGATGGCTTTGGTCTCCCCGTTAGCACTGTCTAGCCAAACACTACTCTCAATTACTCTTTGATTACAGAGAAATTTCATGGATAGTCTCTCGTTTCTAGTCTATAGTCTCTCGTTCCATGGATGTTTGCCTTGCTACTAGCTGCCTTGCACTGCTTTCCTCCTGGCCCATGCATAGGCATCAGGCTCAAAAGGCAGCCAACGCTTATCACAGAAAGAAGTACATGCAAGAGGAGCTTGATGCCCTCTAGACAGACGACGTCTTCAAAGTGGTCGACTTGCCTCGTGCACGCAAGGCAGTCTTAGCCCGTTGGGTCCAAAACCATAACGCTTTGTTCTCCATTAGAGCTTCTTTTGGCCATCTTGGTCTATGTGGACGACTCGCTCGTTTCCTCACAGAGTCTAGCCACCATACAGTCATTCAAGGCAGTTTTCGAGTCTACCTACAAGATGAAGGACCTCGGTGTGGCAAAGATCTTTCTTGGATTGGAACTTGAGCGTGGATGCTAACGTCACACTTTCCACATCCACAAGGCTTTGCATGTCCATAGCATGGAAGAGCAGTTTGCGTCACTTTTGGTTGAATTTCCAATCGCATCCACCCCCAAGACCCTAGCAGGCTAGTGCCCGTTGAAGTCATTTGATGCGTCGCAACTGGAGGAGCTTGTGGACGTCACTGACTATCTCAACATCATTAGGTCGCTAGTGTGCCTTGCGACAAACACCAACGTTCGTGGTGGCCATCATGACACTGTTCTTACAGCAGCCTCGGACCGCCATCTCAAGGTTACCCTCCGCGCTCTCCAGACTGTGGAGAGCATAGAGGACGGGTTGTGCTCTCTCCATGATGTGTGTTGGTCATTGCTTTCATACACAACCCTCAGTAATTGTCGATAGGATGCACTGACAGCAACTGGCCTTGTGACACCGGTGCCCATAGTCTGCCTCGGTAAAACTTTCTTGCCAATGGAATCATTTCCTTGTGGGGTGTGTGGCGTGCAACTCCAAAGAGGCCGATTATGCCACACTCAGTGCAGAAATGTGTGATGGAAACTTGTTGCGTCACTTGCTTCAACATTTGCGTGTCCATTTGCTACATGATCCCGAGTTGCGACAAGTATAACACACAGGCCATTCTTGAGCACGATGGCTTGCATACTACACATGGGGAGCACATCAGCAGTTAACACCATTTTGTATGTGAGCTTAGTACGACAGGAGCGGTCGAAGTCGCCTGCGTTGACACTCGTTAGCAGTGTACATACCTCTGCACCAAGGCTAAACAAGTTGGAATTTTCATGTCCACCGTGTACGTTGTTGGTCTGTTGCATGCTCGTGATCACCCTGGTCAAGTCTCGTACTCTAGTCTAGTGCCTGCATAGTGAGGAACCTTTGTTGTATTGCTCCACCGTTCACATGTCGGTTTTTCAATTGACGAGGTTGTGCGCTTGTGTATTGTGGAGGATGTGGATTGGTTTTCTTACGGCTGCCATTTTGTGTGATTAACCCCTTGCATGTGGTTGTCTTCGATTGCAGGCCTTAGGGGAGTATTGGCGTGGGGTGTTAAACCATGTAAGGGACCTCTTGAATTCATGCGTACACACTACCACGGAAGAAATTGGTGGATGCCTAAATGCGCAGGGAGTTCGAGATGTTGTGTCGGTGCACTCTAGAACTCAGGCTCCACAAGCTACACGCATCTGTTGATTTTTGTTGCCAAGTGAACGGGAAGATACAACTACATGCAAATCACTTGTGCCAAGTGTGTCATACGGTGGCTAACGTGTTACGACGGGACCCGCCCTGGCTTTCACCCTGACACAAGAACTATGCACGTATGCTACATACGCTTGTCATTGAAGTGGCACAGATTTATCTCGCATGCTTGGGTGATCGTTTGAGGTGTTGGTAGGTTGCTAGTCCCTAGGGGGTCATGTTCACCGGCTCCCTGGTCAGCGTCATGACTAGCCTCCACCTAATTAAAACTTGTGTGGTCAAGTGCGACCTCGAGGGTTGCATCAAGGGCCCACGCGATACCCTCTCAAGTGTTTTGCCTCTTCAACCATGACAGCTCATACTCTTACCATTCATCTTGTGTGTTGCATGCTCCTTTTGCAAAGACAACTCTTGTTCAACTCAAGTCCACAGCACCATTACCGAAGCGTGTGGGTTGTTTTCCACCTAATTCGTACTGCCATCCTTCACACATCACATATCCCCCTACGCATAATGACATGGGATCCATTAAGTATGAAATCCATTGTTTAGAACTCCAAAACCGGTAACCTATTGCTTGCGCTAGGGTTGCAAACGACCATCGGCCAAAAGTTGTGTTTCTATACATTGGGTACCAACTAAGAGTTGCGTGGATGAGACGGGGACATTTCTTCCCCTATTCCCTTTGCCAATTCTTCCCACTTCTCGTATGCGTTGTTTTTAAGGTTTAGTTTTACGTCTAACTTGTTTTTTTCCATGGAGAGATGGCATGTAATCATAATTGGGATCATAAGCAGCCAAGAAAATCAAGGATAAAACTATGTAGAGTGCCCGATGCAATCTCACACTTGATTTTGGGTCAAGTTGGCCCACTTTTGTTTCTTTTAGATGCCTCCAGCATGTCCACATACAACGGAAAGGTCGTTTCTCAAAGCGTTGTTACATCAAATCAGAGAAGATGCGTGGAAGCTTCCTAGCGACACAGTCGCCGACTAGGCGTCAGTGCCTGGTCAGACGGTGAGGACAGTCACAAGTCGTGCACACAACGGCAAGGGTTTGGCTAGGAGACATGGGCAAAGTTTCAGAATACTTCAATAGCATTTGCATAGAGAAAAGACAAATGACAGGTCCATGACATAAGTACCTGCCACGGCGCACGGTGGGTGTTGCACGCGGCAGTGCAAGACCTGTCCTAAAACCGGCCCAAAACCACTGTTTTGGCCATAACTCTACGCAGACATGTCAGAACGCTACGCTGTCTGAACCTAGACGTGCGGGATCAAAAGCCAAACGATATGACTGGTCATATGCATGCATCCGGCATCAAAGAGTGGACACACAATGCAAAAAAATGCAAATTGTGCCCACGGCCAGTCCATCGATAAACTCCTACGTGCTGTAGAAAAACTACAGGAGGTCCCGGGTAGCGTCTAGAGCTTTAGAACAGTCGTCGGTCAGCTCAAAGCTGGTAGTCCGCCACCAGATGATGCACCGGTACCACCGGGGTCCGCATCAGGGATCTGCACAAGTATGGATACGGCCGAGTGGTCACAGTAAACTGTACAGGTCGACAAGAACGTCACAAATCACAACACTCCCCCATGACCCGATGGTACGCATGTCCACACACGTGCAGCACTGAGACAAGTGCAATGAGTGCAACAACAAATGTGACATGGACACAGGCACACATCCACACTCAACTACTTTCAGGCAAGGGGCAAAGTCCAAAAGAACAAATGGCCACCAGGAACTTTGCGCATGCTAGTGCCTTCATCAAGAAGTCAGCACATTGCATGTCAGTGCCAACCCAAATGACGGAGATCACGTGTCGCTCCACCAGATCATGCACAAAGTGATGCTAAACCGCAATGTGCTTCGTGTGAGCATGAAAGGCACCAGAGTTCTTCGTAATTGCAAGAGCACTCTGGTTGTCGCAACGAAGCACAATGGTGGGCACTAACAAGCCCAGCTCAAGGAACAGGCGCTGTAGCCATACTACCTCAGCAGCCCCTACACCCAGAGCAATGTACTCTGCCTCCGATGAGCTACGTGCAATGCAGCCCACCTTCCCGCTGCGCCAGGACACATCGGTCCCACCGAGCAGGAACACGTAACCGGTGCAACTGCGTCCATCTAGGCTCCGGTCCCAGTCGCTGTCAGTGTTACCGTCAAGGACCACCGAACACTGCCAACAAAAGCAGAGTCCGAGGTACGGTGTGGAGACCACATACCGCACCACTCGCACAACCGCGTGAAGGGCTCTAGCACATGGATCCTACAAAAATTGAGCAAGGAGGTTGACGGCGAATGCGATGTCAAGACATGTGGTAGTGGCCAGGTACATCAGAGATCCGATGAGACGGAGGTACAAGGTCACATCCACTGTTTCCCCCAGCTGTGTGGGATCTTCCACCTTCAAGGTATCCTGCCCGTCAGGTGTGATAGGTGTGGAAGCCGTGGGCACTGCGCCGAGGAGGTTGCTAAAGCGCTCCCCCACAACACGTGCGTATCGCGCCCGATGGAGTACAAGAGTACGACGTCTATGGTCTCGCACGACCTCCATGCCAAGAAACACCGCTACAGGACCAAGGTCCTACATCCCCCAGGAAGTCTGGAGGACAGCCTTGGCCTCCTTCACGGCCTCCAGTGAAGGAGATGCGATCAGAAGGTCGTTGACATAGACCAAGATGGCGATGAATCGCTCAGGCATCCGTCGGATGAAGACAGAGGGATCTGCCTCGCTCTGTGCATATCCCAAACGAGTCAGGGTGCCAGTGATCTCTTGGTTCCAACACAGAGGAGACTGCTTGAGGCCAGACCTTGTCACCGTCCTCAAAGCCGGGTGGTTGAGCCACATACATCTCCTCATTGAGAGAGCCATGAAGGAACACATTGTTCACATCCATCTGGTGCAGTTCCCTGTCATGCTCAGCCACTACACCAAACAGAGTTCGAGCTGAGGTCATGCGGCCGATAGGGGCAAAGGTGTCAATGTAATATATGCCCTCAATCTGAGAGTACCCCTTGACAACCAAGCGAGCCTTGTGGTGTTCCAGTGGGCCATCCGGCTTCACTT
Organism: Penium margaritaceum; assembly: GCA_023375785.1. NCBI lineage: Eukaryota > Viridiplantae > Streptophyta > Zygnematophyceae > Desmidiales > Peniaceae > Penium > Penium margaritaceum. The sequence continues at coordinate 24,731 of SZWC01021082.1, forward strand.
TCTTGCAAAAGACCCACTTAACCTGAATAGCCTTCCTCCTAGGTGGAAGGTCGACTAGCTCGTAAACTCCGTACTCTCTGATGACGCGAAGCTCATCCTCACAGGGAGCACGCCAAGCGTCAGCATCCTGTGATGAAAGAGCTTCCCTCATTGTGCCCGGGTCAGGTGCCATAGAGGGAGAGCTCTGCATGGCAAGAGCGCATGTCTCAGTGCTAGGTCTGACGACCACAAGATCGGCTGGTGCATCACAAGCGATATGAAACTCGCAAGTGACGAGTTTGTGTCCTACGGGACACGCTGGATGTACCTATGTGTGCTCAGTGCGGACATCAGGCCTAGGGCCGTTGTGCCAGGATCACCACTTGCGATGCTGCGAGTGCAGCGTCTGGGTGCGAGACCAGACACTCAACGGTCGAAGACGACAGCCAGGCTCACGGGAGTAACCCGGGCTCGAGGGGCGCACCTCAGGCTTAGGAACAGGCACAATCACATATTGGGAGGGCCGAGACAAGGGAGCTGCTGATGCCGTGCGAGGAGATGCGTGTGTGGGAGACACGCGGCTCGGTGTGACAGTAGGATCCGGTGAGGTAGTTCCACCCACAGAGGCAGTAGTGCCGACGGACACAGGTACGGTCACAGTAGTACGCATAGGTACAGGATCATGGGTACTTGTGGGGTGCGAGGGGACAGGAGTAGAAGCCAGCGGTGCTGGAGAGATCTGTGGACGGACAGGAATGATCACTGGGTCATGAAGAGCCGGAGAAGTGGTGGGAGCTCGAATAGGCACACCAGCCTGGCGAGAAGTGCTTGCAGGCATAGACTCCCCCATCCTTCGAGAGACCTCACACGTAGGAACGCGCGTGACAGACAGCGACGTGATCAATGTCAGATAACGGTAGGTGAGAGACTCAAAGAAGAGCGCGTCGTGTGACTGAACAATGCGATGACGAGCAGGGTCCCAAAAATACCAGGCCTTTGACCGTAGGGAGATGTCGACAAAGGCACACAAGCGACCCCGCGGTGAGACCTCAGACCCCTGCTGGTCCTCGGTGTACCACACAGAAGCCAAGGATCCCCAGACGCGAGCGAGGCACAGGTCAGCACGATGGCCAAACCAAAGCTCATACGGTGTGACGTGGTCTGGAAGAGGACCGTGCGGGAGGCGGTTCCAGACCCAAGTCATGTAGGCAAAGCCTTCAAAAGCGAGGGACTCTGGAGGACCGCAATCAGACTGTATAGCGCGAACCGCATCCTCCATGGTGCGATTCCAGCGCTCAGAAACACTATTCTGCTAAGGGGTAGCAGGAGCGTAGACCTGGTGAAAAATCCCGTCCTCGGCGAAGAAGCTGTCCATCTCGCCAAGAAACTCGCCGCCGCGATCTGAGCAGAAGGTGTGCAGCGTGTGGCAGGACTGACGCTCGGCCATCACTAGCCAGAGGCAAACCGCGAGAGCGGCGTCACTCTTCTGGTGCAGGTTGTAGACCCATTGCATCCCGGTAAAGTCATCAGACGGGGTCAGGACGTATCGGCCCTTATCGGACATAGACTTGACAGGAAGGCGACCAAGAAGGTCCCAGTGCACTAACTCGAAAGGGCGAAGTGCGTGTGAGCGGGAGTTAGGGTAGGTGCAATGACGCATCTTACCCTGAGCGCAGAAGAGACAGTCGGTCTTGGATGGCTTCTCGAAAAAAGCCGCATCAAGAGCAAGGACGGGCTGTGTTTGAATGAGCTTTGACACAGTGTCGGAGCCTTCGTGACATAGGCGGCGATGAAGCAATCGCTAGTGCTCAGGAGACACAACACCAGTGACAAAAACACGAGCGGAAGGGGAGGGGGGGCAAGGAGCAGAAGTTCGAGAGACACAATACAGGTCATCCACAACAGAGGCACGAAGAACAACGCTACGAGTGTCAATAATAGTCACAGTCGCGGACTCTGTAGTGTGCTCCAGAGAGAGTCCCATTAGTGTGCAAGCAGGTACAGAAAGCAAACTGAGCTCAAGGTCAGGCACAGATAGCACCTTGAAAAGATACATGGGGCCAGACGGACCATCAAAACATACGACCCCAACACCCGAGACTGGCAGGGACTGACCAGAGCCTGTGTGCACTGAACGAACAGACGCAACAGGGCCGAAAACAATGAAATCACTAGGACAACAGGTCATGTGATGAGTGGCACCGAAGTCCATGATCCAACTGCCACCGGAATCACGACTAGAGGTCGTCACTATACAACAGGCAATGGAACACTTGGCTTCAGATGGACGCTGGTAGCAGGTGGGGAGGAACGCAAAAAGGCACAAAGGTGAGACTCGTGGATCCAATCTGTACAGACAGGCCCATCGTCATCACATTCCGACAGTGTCCCCCCACACAAGTCATCTCGAGCCACAAGAATAGACAAACAGACAGTCTTTGAACCACTCGACAATGACAACACACTCGCATCTCCCTGAAAGCAAAGCGCTAGAAGGTATCGGAGCTCGGTGATGGCGCGGTCACGTGGGTCTGGGTTGCCTGTGGTCGCCAGTGGTGAAGCGAGAACTGCTGCAGTCGTGGTCGCCTTGCGCCCGGAGGATGCGCTGCTCAACGTAGACCGTAGTGTGTGCGCAGCCTGGAGCCCGCGAGTAATCCACGCCCAGTCAAGCGGCTGCTGCCACTCAATGTAGCGATGGGTACCTCCACAGTTATAGCAGTGAACAGAGCGTCCATTGCTACTTCTCGATGACGGCTGCTGTAGTGACTGCTGCTGGCCCGAGCTGCACCTCTGTCGCCCCTTCTTCCCCTGTGCTGCTACCGCGACACTCTGTATCTGAGTCGGTGTCATTGGAGTGGAAGGGGAGGAGGAGGACGTGGCAGAGGATGGTGAAAGAGTCTGTAGGAGGGGCATCGGTGGTGATGCAACGACTGTTGCAGTAATGGAGGTCTCCTAATGAGCCACGGCTGCCTCACGGGCGGAAGTCGCATGGAGGAAGAGCTGGTGTGCCCAAGGAAGAAGCTGTGTTGAGGCCGAAAAAGGCTCGAGCACGACGTCGCTGTACCTCGTGAAGATTTCTGTGTGCTCAAAGAGAACTCTAAGCATGATCGTGCGGAGCGCCCACAGCTGTGTACCTCCTGAGGTCCCAAGGTCCGTGTAGATGCGCATGGCGCTTCGCTAGTAGTTGGGTGCAGGCTCTGCAGGTCCCTGACAAAGAGAGTGAAAGGCACGAATGTGCGCGGCGCGGGCGGCGTGCGTCTCTGCAACAAGGAGGGATAATGCTAGGTCGTAGCCCCCGCATGGATCAGCGCCGGTACCTGTGCCCGCCTCGCCAAGGAACGAGCGGAAGTCGACGACGGTCTCGCGCGGCATGGCGTAGAGAAGTCCGCACATCACCTTAGCCGTTGTCAGCACCTGTGCTCGGTCCGTAGTCTAATAAGTACTGTGGCAGTAGGGCCACACGCCCTCTGAAGTGGCCAAAACCTGGAAGAGGATCTCCTAGCAGTCAAAACCGTCCTCGCTGACATACCGTGGGGGTGGTGTCTCGAAGTCCTTGGGTTACTGCTCCGTAGGGAGGGCAACCATAGGCTGAGAAGGACAAGGAATGGGAAAGACGCCGGGAAGAAGGAAGTCCCTCGGGTGGAGGTCAGGCGATGATCGAGTGTCGGGAAAGCGAGATGTGTGTGGGGGCCGAGAGCTCGTCTGAAGCTGGCGAAGATGCTCCTGAAGCACATGAATGTCGCGCTCGGGGGAGTCGCCCTCCATGCCTCGCGTATCTGGATTCTCGTCCCAAAGATCAAGAGGTGGTGGGTCCGCTCCGGCTCTTGTCTCCGGTGCTAGAGCTGACTGCTGTGTAGAGGGTGCGACCCCGACCGCTCCCTCAGAGGTCTATCGTGGGATCGTGGAATGACCCCGAAGAAGCTCGGTGAGTATACAGATGGCGTCAATCTGCTCCCGCTGCATGCAATGCATCTCGTCCTGCAGGCTCCGTAGGTCCTCAATAGCTTGAAAACGTGGGCTCGTGACCCCTACGGAGGAAGAAGAGGGATCTAGTACCGTTTTCCCTTATCGCCAGACGGAGCCATGTCACCGATCATTATAGGCCGAAACGTCAATGTGGTCGAATTGCAAAAACGTTAGCGTTTCTTGAGGATTAGAAACGCTCGCAAATTTTGACTCTCTGACCAAAAATTTCACTACAGCAAGTGCTGACGTCAGCACAAAGTTGCTGACGTCAGCATGACCTTATGATGTCAACAAAGAAAAATGCTGACGTCAGCTCCCCTCTCCCTTTTTTTTCTCTTTTTTTGTGTCAACCTTCGCCGTTGCTACGCGAGCAGGCGGCCGCTCCACAGTAGCCGCGCGGAAGCTGCGCGAAAGCTACGTAGCAGCTTCCGCTCAACTGGTGCTGCTATTGCATCGTCAGCTATAGCAGCACCCGCGCGGCTGCATGGGGAGCGGCCGCCTGGCTGCTGCGTGTGCGGTAGTGGCAGAAGCTGCGTGCTGCTGCTGCTGCAGCTGCTATTGCTGCGCGCTGCTGTTGCTGCACGCTACTGCTGCTGCTGCTGCAGCTGCTATTGCTGTGCGCTGCTGTTGCTGCACGCTACTGCTGCCGCTGTTACTATTAAGCTACTAGTGCCGCTGCTGCCGCTGTTACGATTAAGCTACTAGTTCCGCTGCTGCTGCTGCCGCTACTGATGCGCTGCTCCTATGCTGTTGCCGCGGCTGCTGCTGCCGCTACTGCTGCTGCCGCTGCTGCTGCCCTGCTGCTGTGCTGCTGTCGCCGCGTGCTGCTGCCGCCGTTGCTGCTGCTGGTGCGCTGCTGATGTCCTGCTGCTGCTGCTGCTCAATGGTGCTGCTGCTAAATGGTGCTATTGCTGCATGTGCCTATGTCAGCAGCTGCTGGCGACTGCAGCCTACTGTAGCTGTCGCCTGCTGCCGCTTGCGGCTGCTGCTGATGTAGTCTCACGTGTTGATGGTGAGCAACGTCGATGGCGATCGGCTATCGTTGTCGATAGGTCCTTGTGGATCTGTTACAGCGGTGACTCTCACTGTTGCGTCCTTTTGCGCAGCTTGGTGAGAACTGTCTCACCGCTTTGATACCAAGAGAAGATGTGTGGAAGCTTCCTAGTGACACAGCCACCGACTAGGCGTCAGTGCCTGGTCAGACGATGACGACAGTCAGAAGTCGTGCACACAACGGCAAGGGTCTGGCTAGGAGACACAAGGCAAAGTGTCATAATGCGTTAATAGCATTTGCAGACAGAAATGACAAATAATAGGTCCATGGCATAAGTACCTGCAGCGGCGCACGGCAAGTGTCGTAGGCGGCAGCGCAAGGTCTGTCCTAAAACCGGCCCAAGACCACTGTTTTGACCTTAATTCTGCGCAGACATGTCAGAATGCTACGCCGTCTAAACCTAGATGTGCATATCAAAAGCCGGACGCTGCGACTGGTCACATGCATGCATCCGGCATCAAACAGTGGACACACATTGCAAAAACATGGAAATCGGGAACACGGCCACTCCACCGATAAACTCCTGCGTATTGCAAAAAAACTACAAGAGGTCCCGGGTAGCGTCCAGAGCTCTGGAATGGTCGTCGGTCAGCTCCGAGCTGGTAGTCCGCCACCAGATGACGCACCGGTACCACCAAGGTCCGCATAAGGGATCTGCACGAGTATGGACACGGCGGAGTGGTCATTGTAAACTGTACGAGTCGACAGGAACGTCACAAATCACAACCTTCCCCCACTTTTTCATGGCGATTGTGGAAGCCACTCGATGAAGCGAAACGTTTTGTTGAGTAGGATAGAGGCAAAGAATCGAGCACGAGGTTTTTGAAACAGGAACATGCATTTTACAACAATGTGTGTTGACGAATCATTAATCGCCGATCTTGAGCCTCGTTACCGAATCACAAGCCACCTTGATAGAAAGCAGGCAAATCACATGTTGGATTTTGATAGTGGGTCAGGAAGAAGTCCCCAAAGGCGAAGAAGTTTGACCACAAACCGAATCAACTTCAACATAGCTGCATTATTTGCAGCTCTGTCGATGTTACTTGTGTATGTTAGCGTCCACTGGATGGCGCAGGACCAATTTTCCATCATGGTTCTGCTTCTATTTGAGGTATTTTCCCTTGAAAATAATGCATTGTTTGCAATCCAACTGGAAGGATCCATGGAAGGTTGTACATCAATTATCCATTCACTTCAATACATCACGCCAGATTGGCGTACTTTGTCGGTAATCCCAAGGGTAGCGGGTATGGATATGAAATGATGATGTTTTTCTGTAGCATAGACTGGATGTCAAGAGTACACAGTTGACATTGCAGAAGTACGTGCCAGCGATACAAGCACCTACCATTGTCGCGTTTTCTTCTTTTCATTTTGGGTCAGTGCGTGTGGCACGGTATGAAATTTGAATTCAAGTGAAAAAAATTTGTTAAAGACTTTATGAATTACTTGCCGATGTACTCATTCACGAACCACATAATCTCGTTATTGGGTTAGGTTCAACAAGTGCGCCTTTTTTGTATTATTAAGTAGAAAATTTATTTTTTATTTATGACAGGGGGGGGGGGAAACAAGCCCCCTGGTCCTCTTGGGACCAGCTTAAGATCGTCACCATGGTGTCGGGTTCAGCCCCTGGGCGCATTTCGGTTCTGAGGTAGACCCCTCGCCTAAGTCGGTCATGACTAGTGTTAAAGAAATATCCTCTTGGAACTAGCGACTCCATCTCAGCTTTGGAATGTCATGAAATTTCATGAAGCGGAGTGTGCGCACCGTTGTCCAATCGAATGACGCCGGTCAGGGTGTACCTCCACCGAGTGCGTCCAACGTAGCTCGCTGCACGATACGAAGAACGAGCGATCAGTCTCGAGTCAATCGGACATGCTCGTCGGTTGATACGTGGCGCTTTCTTCCCCTCGGATCCTGGAAACTCACGTCCCTCTGACGTGGTACTGACTCAGTGAGATTTTTTGAAGGGACATTTGTGTGCCCCTCTGGTCGGTGGCTCCAGAAAATGCGGAAGTGCAATCAAACGGCAAGCATTTTCTCGCGTGGCTATTGCCGCACGGTTGCCGGATCTGCGGCGGACCAGTGCCGACAGCCG